>BJKM01000589.1:0-160000 GCA_015082035.1 Chaenogobius annularis | reverse complement strand
GAGAAATTGCAGAAGAAAATGAAGACTGCTACTGCCCGGTGTGGTGAACCTTCAGAAACAAAGCGAAATCCTGCCAAAAATGCTTACAAAACGACTCGGAAAATAGAAGTGGGTTGGTTCCATGAAGGAAAACAGATTGGAAAGAGATCAGGTGGAGGTACGTGAATTCTTTCTGTGTCCAAAGATTCATCCAAAGAAGACCTTATGAAACAATTCCAACAATTTGGAAAATGGTAAGAGTTTGATAAAGATATTGTTGACTTTAAAGAGTCACACATTGATGATAGAATTACTGTCGGTGAGCTGTACAACACGCATAAATTGGACGTTTTGAGGTTCTACCTGAGCACAAGATACACTGAAGACACAACACACAGTGACACAGAGGAGGAAAATGCCGCCAGTTCTGCAGAACCTGGTGAGACACAGCAGGCAGAAAACAATGAAGACCAATACAGTGAACCATGTGGTACTGTGGATTTAGCCTTCAAGGGTCTAACTAATACAGAAACAATTAATCTAATCTTTGAAACTGATGACCCAGAAGTTTTTGTTGGAGACAAAGGAATTTCAACATCCCAATCATTTGATCTTGATGACACGGTGCCAGTTTTGCTCTCTCAGACCACTGATATACTTTCAACATCCTCACCCATTCAAACTGGACAGTTTCAAGTCATCTCAACACAGCTTGGTGATAGTGAGCCAGTGTTTCCAGCGTTAGAATTTAGTTCTACCTCAGGCAGTGTGTTACTCTTGAAATCCACCGTGTAAACCTGGTGTCAGAATTAATCAGTGATTTCAAAAATGATGAACTGATGAATTTCCAAGTCTGACTGAAGTTTACATTCATTAATGAGAAGGATGCAGATGGGGTTACGAGGGATGTCTATGCTGCATTTTGGAATGAATTTGTGGATTGTGCAGCTGAAGGTGCTGATATGAGAGTTCCAGCATTGACACCAAAATGGCAAGAGGAGGAATGGCAAGCCATAGGAAGAATATTGGCAAGAGGATTCATTGATCATTTACTGGATCGACTTGGAGTGACAGTTGCTCCTACTCAAGGCAACCTTAAGGCACTTCTCCTTCAAGCAGCACACAAAGTGTTTATCCAGACACCTAAATATGCACTACACAACATGTCTGCTGTCTCAAAGTCATGGCTGAGAGCCAAATTCAAAACAGTAGAAGAAATCCAAGTATTGTATGAAGATAAGAAACCCACTTGTAGAAAAGTGCTGAAACTCATAGAAGAAAACCAAGTAATCAAGCTGAACAGCAATGTCTCATGTATTTGCAACAATATTTCGTGAACTTGATGAAGTGGGTCTCAGACATCTTCTGAGATTTGGAACAGGCTCAGATATCGTCTGTATGGCAAAGATTCATTATGTTTACGCTTATAGATGGCCTGTCACGTCGACCAGTTGCACACACACACACACACACACACACACACACACACACACGTGGAGCAGTTTTGGAGTTGCCCTCCACATACAACTCTTTCCCAGAATTGCGTGTAGAGATGGATGGCTTACTGAACAGTAACTACTACACCATGGATCTCATCTAATTCCTACAAATATAGCTGGTGTGTAAGATTCACAATTCATTGAAATATAAACAGTTACTGTTAAAAAATAATGCAGTTTTCATATTGTTCTTTCAGAATACTGGATAAGGTTTTATGCCATAAAAGGTTTGGCTTAAGATTTTGATACCTCAGTGATGTTGTATTTTTTTATGCATCTGTTTTATGATTATATTTTATTAAATAGTTCCCTTTTAAAAAATAATGCTTTTTGTTTTATTTGAATGACTGAATACTAAAGGTTAATATCTATAGATTTTGCTGGATGATGAACTTTGTCTCTTTATTACATTTTCCACATAGCCATTTATCAAATGAGTATAAAATTGAATACTGGCTCATACAGCACTGTCTAGAACTAATATGAAAATATAGTATATTATCAAAAGCAGTTTAGTTGGCAAGACCATATAGTATGCCCAAAGATAAGTAACAGTAAGGCTGGTTTTACTGTTACTTATCTTTGGGCATACTCAGTTCCTTACAGTGGAGGTTTTATGATGTGCCACAGTTTCAAACAAACGCTGTCACAGGTCAAATTTGTTGTCCTGTTTGTGCTCACAGAATGTACATACGGATACAATCTCGGAGAAAAAGATAGAGTTCAATAGCTTCTTCTGCAGATGTAGGTGGGTGGAGATCATTTTCAGCCATTGCTAAACAGCTCATGTCAAATACAGTCTCATCACATGGATAGGGGCCTCTTTGGAGGCACTCATCTCTGCAAAATTCAATCTGTTCATTAGTTACTTTTTTTTAGGTGGTTTGCGCATCTAAAAAGTTGTGGCAGTCTATACATTACAAGAGGCTTTCCTTTTGGACTGATGGTATTTTGACTCCAACATATAGTGTGTGTGTGTTTCAGAGATGGGCAACTTCCTGTAGTTCCTTCTGAAATACAGCAAACAATGACAAAAATGCAGACAATTAGTACTGAAATGTTGTTATGGTCCTAAATTAATGGTCTAATCTACTGACACCAATAGTATTTGATTAATGCATTTCCAATGTATGACGATATGGGTTCAGCTAACTTTAAAACAACGAGGCTACATTTTCTGAGAGGAGTACACTATTTTCAAAAGGTATGCTTTGCATTTTCAACATTTGTATTAAAGTATCCTTAATGCTTTTCTTATTTTTTATCAGCATTTACATTGTATCAACCATAGACGTTCTATTATAAAAATGACCCTAAATGATATTTATCACCTGTCACATGACAAAAATGCCACCGCTACATAAACGGCTCATACATACAACAAGGCGATTAGAATAAAGTGGAAACATTATATAGGCTTAGGTTTACCTGTATAATTTCCAGACAGGCAAATTGAAGGAGATTCTTGTCAAGGAAGTCCCCGGAGAACTGATCACGGTCCTTCAAATGTTGAAAAACATTCATCCAGTATTGTGCATAATGCTTTTGCAAGAATCCCCACCTCTGTTCAATTCTTTGGTTATGGCATCTGAAAAGTTGTCTTCATGGCTGCTTCTCAAAAACTTCTGTAGTTCGCCCATTACGCAGTTCTCTGTGCCCATGTCTGATCTTATTCTTGCAGGTGTTCCTTGCCTGTCATTCACTTCATTAAGGAAATATCCGGCAACAACCTTCAGATTTGTTGAGAAAGCATGTAACCAAATTACCATGCTAGAAAATCCATCTACCGCACTATTGATACATATACCATAGGGTTTTAGCTCGTCGTAAGCCTCTACAGGCCATAAGAAATTTGTCCCTGGGTTTACATACATGCGTCTCCTGAGACGACGACGTAACCTCATATGGACCCCTTCTGGATCGAGAATCCCAAGAAGGAGTTGTACAGTCTTCTGTGACACCACCAACCCAGCTTGAATACATTTCAAGTGCATGAACCTGTATCCATAAAGCGTTCCGTGATGTTCAAGTTGTTCTTGTATAAAAATAGCGACATCGAGGAGGTCCGTGTGGGCAGTGCGCCTAAACAATCCCAAATCACTCAGGCGTCTTCGCAGAGTTGATAAACTCTAAAATATTATATCCATCTTAGCTTGGATATCCATGTGCTTTAGTCCAATACGATGGTAATAGTGCAGCAAATCAGGTAACTCCGTCATAGTGCTGACCAATGTGCAACCTGTGGCCTAGTAGTTATATATATGTCTATATCTATATCTATATCGATATATATATATATATATATATATATATATATATATATATATATATATATATGTGTATACATTTATTTTTATCTCGTAATTACGAGATGCTATATATATTTTAATGTTTTTATTTTTTTAATCTCGCAGATAATTAAAAAAGTTTGGGAATACAATAAGCTTCCGTAGACAGGGGAGTGGGGGGAGTTCTTTGGTTTTGACATCTTTGAAATGAGGAGAGTTTGATGGTTTGTTTGCGGAGGGTGATTTCCTTACGAAAAATAAAAAATGTATCGTTGCGGTCATGGTCACGCACTGAGTGGACGCACTTCACTCCACTGCTTCAAAAATTGGTGTTAAAATCATCGTTTGACCCATCCCAAACCCAAGAAAAAAGAAGAGAGATGAGTATCCAATTGCCATTGTCAATGAACAGAATTCACAAACATAGGAACGTGACTTGATGACAGAGATGCGACATGAGAGACATGCATAAAGAGCACCGGCCACCGGGGCGGCTCGCTTTCGCGCAGCGCCTACTCGGGTACTTGAACTCTTAGAAGATGAAGAAGCAGTTCAGCAATAAGCATACAATGATAAACAACACATATTGAGTACATTACACGAGGTCAACGTGATGGATATTTTCAGTGGATATTGGGGCAGGGACACAAACAAGATAACACAAGGTAAAAAGAGCAAACACGACAAGAGAGGCAAAAATAGCAGGCAGCAGCGGGAGCAGAGGAAAACACGTCCGCACAGGAGGGAGAGGAGGAGTGAAGAGTTGTTAGCTATTTTTTTTTTTTTTTTTTTTTTTTTTTTTTTTTTTTTTTTTTTTTTTTTTCGGCCGAGTTGTTAGCTACCATAGCTCCGGCAGTGTCAGGGGCAGTGACCGCTAAATTGAAAGCCGATGGAATAACGGGAAAACGCATTGAGAAGGTTGAGCAACGTGTTTCAGACAATATGGATGATCTGCAGACAGTAAGGGCCGAGATGGAGGCGCTGCGGGCCAGGGTGACAACCCTGGAGTCGGAGAACAGTAACATGAAGAATAAGCTCCTGGATTTTGGAGTCCAGATCCCGTCGTCCTAACTTGAGGCTTGTGGGCGTTGAGGAGGGGAGAGGGGGAAGGACACTGAGGGCTTCCCGGAGAAGATCATACCAGAGCTCCTCATTAACTCAGGAGTTGAAGTCCCTCCCATCACAATCGAAAGAGCACATCGCCTGGGGCAAACCAAGACCAGCGACTGATAAACCACGAGGCCTGATTATGAGGTTTCTCAACGATCGTGTGAAGGAACGCGTCCTGAAGGCTGCAAGGGTTAAAGGAGACCAGCAGTACAAAGGCAAGCGTGTCTTCTTTGCTCCAGAAAGGATATGCAGAGTGCAGCAGGGGGACGTGGCAAGCCAGGGATCTTATATATCCAGTTCGTTTCTGAGGATTGGTGTCAGGAGTACCTGGGATTTTTTTTGGGGGGGGCCTTCTTTAGGATTGGACTCCCTTTTGCGATCTTTTTTGATCTGGTTTTGGGTTCATTGCCCATTTCTAGCATGAGCGCTTTTTTGTTTTCTTTTGAACCTTTTCAGTTGGTCTGTGTTCCTATGGTTCTTGTGTGTGTTTGTTGTTTTTGACCAGAGAGAAAAAATATTCGAAAGTTTTCAACGGTGAGATCAATGCAACTAACCCAATGGCATCAGAAGTGTTACAAAGTAGCATCTTTCAATGTGAATGGCACACTGAGCCCAATAAAACGAACAAAATTTTGACAAAAATGAAAAGAGAAAGAATAGACATTATATTTTTACAAGAGACACATTTTGAATGACACTGAACATAAAAAACTAACAAAAATCCTATTATTCATCATACAGAGGCAAAACATAGAAGGGGAGTTGCAATAATGATCTCAAACCGAATTGTTTTTTGAACAGAGTTTTGAATGTAAAGCCAAAGAAGACAGATATCTCCGCATTCAGCCTACACTGGACGTGTCGAACTCAAGAGGAACTGGAGGAACAATTAACAAGAATTCCGTCTCTTATTGAAGACTATAGGATTGATTGACATATGGAGGGAAATGAACCCTAGGGCACGCCAGTATACTTTTTTTCAAATCGATATACACTCTATTCCAGAATAGACTACTTTTATATTCTCAATAAAGACAGATCTAAAATCACTGAAGCAGATATAGGCACAATAGACCTAACTATCTACATCTCTGTAGAATTGGAGGAAAGATGAAAATACACACTTTGGAGGTTCAATGCCAGTCTGCTTAACGACCCTTTGTTTGAGGGAAAAATGTCCAACAACATCAAGACTTGTCTGGAGGAAAATGATACTCGGGAAATTTCTCCGCCCATCCCTTGGGATGCTTCCAAAGCAGTCTTGAGAGGACAAATTATAGCTATAGCCTCCGAAAAAAAGAAACAAAGGGGAGAAAAGCTAAATGAAATGTGAGTGAAAAACACGATGTGGAACGAGCATTAGTAATGTTTTCTGTTTTACAAGATAAACTGAGGCAAGATAAACCGAGGCAAGTGATGACAGCGAAGTAGGTCGGGTCACGACTGCCCTGATGAAGTCATATGTAAGATTACTATTTGTGTGAACTGAATAAAAGGCGCGGGAGAGCAGTGGTTCGGAGAGAGACGGTACGACAGCGTGCCGGGTGGGACGAGCGTAGGAGCGCCACGTTACTCTCCGTGCACGAAAAACCTAACAGACAGCGTTGGCTGATTTATTTCTACTTAGAGGCCTGGGTGATTTAATCCACAATTAGGATGGAAGTTGCTATTTGAAATAAGAGCTGTTATAATTCACTCTTGTGCATTATTCTTTGACAACTTATAAATCCGAATTTTCAAGGGGAATAATATCTAAATTATATGAATTCATTACTAATCTACTAATCTAATCTATTGAATATATTACAAATAAATGGGATGGAGAAAGTAATCTTGTTTTGATGGACGAAGAGTGGGAACATCCATGGATACCTTTGGAATGTAATTTTGGCGGCCTTTGTTGGTTGATTATAGTTTTGAAGTGGAAAAGTAAAACTCCCTACATAAAAAACCCTCCCTACGCAAAACAACTTTCTCCAGCTGAACTCAAACAAGACTGAAATCATGGTCTTTGGCCACAGAAACAAAGAGAAAGTGTTAACAGTCACCTCCAGAGTCTCGCTCTAAAACCTACACATCAAGTTAGAAATCTGGGGGTAATAATGGACTCAGACTTGAATTTTAACAGCCACATCAGATCAATCACATCAGCAGCTTTTTACCATCTAAAAAACATTGCCAAAATCAAAAGTATAGTGTCTAAACCAGACCTGGAGAGACTTATCCATGCGTTTGTCTCTAGTAGATTAGACTACTGTAACGGCCTGCTCACTGGCCTCTCCAAACGAGCTGTAAAACAGAGGGGACTTCAAAATGACTCAGCCGTTTGTTTTCATCTGCCAGTAAGGCCTGTACAGGAACCCTTGCACAACATTACTCTCAATATTTTTCCATTGAACTTCATATTCTGGGTCACACCACAGCAACGCTCCGCTTTGAGCTGAAATAAAGTAATTTTCTGAGACAAGGTAAACCCCAACCTCCTTTTTCATTTGATAACTGTAAAGTTTTGAATCGGATACAGGGTTTTTTCCAGGGTTAATTTCAACCCTTTGATTTAGACTTAAGTATAGGATAAGATTCCCTTTTTCGAGCTCTGCCATGGGCTCTCCCGTCTCTCCCATAGTGGCCAACTTATACATGGAGCATTTTGAGAAGAAGGCACTGACCTCCGTACAGGGCCGGTGCAGAGAGATCTGGGCGGTAGTCGACGGCAGGGGCCTCGACAACCAGATCTCTGGACACAGAAACTGACTCTGGGGACATGGAACGTCACCTCGCTGGGGAAGAAAGAGCCTGAGCTTGTGCGGGAGGTTGATCGGTACCGACTAGATATAGTTGACCTTTGACTTTTGGGTTGGGGACAGGTCTCTCGCTGTTGTGTCGGCCTACGGGCCGAACAGCAGTGCAGAGTATCCGACTTTCTTAGAGTCCCTCGGAGGGGTACTGGACAGTGTACAGACCGGGAACTCCGTCTACTGGGGGACTTCAACGGCCATGTGGGCAACGACAGGGACACCTACAGAGAGATGATCGGGAAGAATGGCCCCGAGCGGTGTTCAGTTTTTGGACTTCTGTGCTCACGGACTGTCCATAACAAACATCATGTTCAAGCATGGTGCACGTGCACTGATGGACACCTGGGCCTGAGGTCAATGATCGATTTTGTTGTCATGTCATCTGACCTCTGGCCACATGTCTTGGACAGTCGGTGTGAAGAGAGGGGCAGAGCTGTCAACCAATCATCTTGAGTTGGATCCACTGGCGGAAGAGGAAGCCGGACAGGCAGGCCCAAGCGCATTGTAAGGGTCTGTTACGTCTTGCGTCTTGCGTAGCCCGCTGTCAGCAGGTCTTCAACTCACACCTCCGGGAGAGCTTCTCCTAGATCCCGGGGGAGGCTGGGGACATTGAATCCGAGTGGACCATGTTCTCAACTTCCATTGTCAATGCGGCCGTCGGAGCTGTGGTCACAAGGTCACAGGTGCCTGTTACGGCGGCAACCCCGAACCCGGTGGTGGACACCGGAAGTAAGGGATACTGTCAGGCTGTAGAAGTAGCCCTATCAAGCCCTCTTTGGCTTTTGGGACTCCTGAGGCCGTTGACAGGTATCAGCGGGCCAGGCGCACGGCAGCTTGTGCTGTCACAAAGGTGAAAGGTGAGGAAAGGTGAAAAACACTTTGGAGGTTCAATGCCAGTCTGCTTAATGACCCCTTGTTTAAGGAAAAAATGACTAACGACATTAAGACTTATCTGGAGGAAAATGATACTGGGAAATTTCCCCACCCATCCTCTGGGATTAGAAAGCAGAAAGCAGTTCTGAGAGGAAGCAATATAGCCATAGCCTTGGCAAAAAAGAAATGAAGGGAGAAAAAGCTCCTCAAATGCAACAGGAATTTAAAAAGATAAGAGGAGAGAAATTAATGATCTGACTTCACAGGAAATAGTTAAGAAAATGCTCTTTACCAAACAAATATTATTATGAGAATGGATAGAAAATGTCTAACCAAACATGACCAAATTCAATCAGCATTTGAATCCTTCTATAAAAATATTTTCTCCAGAAGATAAAGAGGATGATATAAATTCCTTTCTGGATGAAGAGCTTTTGTGGGAGTTCCAGTTTTGGAGACTGCCTGTGTGGATGCTCCCACCGCTGCTCCAGAAACTAGCATTAAAAATATAGTTTGACCGACATAATCCCAGAAAATATGAACAAGAGATGAGTGGACAAGGCAAACACAAGCCTGGTAAAGCTACGTGACCAAGACAGACAAAGCTGCTGACCCACAGCCCTATTAAAAAATGGCCCGCCTCACAAGCTAATGATGCTAACATGGCTACCTGGTCCGATGCCGCAGACCGCAGCTCTTCTCCCACAGAGGGACGGGGTTCTGCCGGCCCATATAAAGAATCTCACAACGTAATCCTGCCGGAGGAAGGAGAGTAGGTGACCTTGAACCGATTAGCGCTCATGATGTGTGAATTAAAATGTGAAATGCTGCGTGATATTGCGTCGCTCAGAAGAGAAATTAGAGTATTGATTGGCTTGACCTGACTTGAACAGTTTGAAAGTGATATAAGGGCTGAAAGAGGGGGGAGGAAATGGAGCACGCATTGAAGAAAGAATCTGAACAGGGTATTTCAGACAATACAGATGAGCTGCAGACACTGACGGGCCCAGCTGATGACGCTGCAGATGAGAGGCGATGATGGGTGATGATCGCGAGATGTGACTCATTTGTTTTTGACATCAAACTTTATGCTCCACTCGTCTGCTTTGGCACATAAACTCTGTCTTGTTACATCCACTCATCGGAGTGCCAAATGGGGGAAATTGGATTTGTGGGAAAATTGATAAATACATGTAGAGGGCAGCAGGGAGAATGGTGAACTGGGGAGGTAACATATCCAGTTCTTTGTGAGGATTGGAGCCAGGAGCGACCAGGGGCCCTTTATTAGGAATGGACTTCCCTCCACCTTTTTGATCGTTTACATCAAGCAAGTCCAAACTATGGCCCAGGGGCAAAATGCGGCCCTCAGACCAATTTTTTGTTGGCCCTCCGGTTTCCAGCTAAGTTGGTCTAAACAACAAAAAGTAGTACTTTTTACTGGAAAATTTGAAAATTTCAAGCATTTTAAAGTTATACCAACGTAATATTAATGTTCCAAGTCTTATTAAAAGGTGTGGAGACTCTTCGAAACTATGTCAAAATGTAACATTTCAAACGATTCACTTCATTGTCGTGTTGTCTGTGGCCCTCTGCTCCGAATACATTTTAAAATGCGGAAGGGGGAGAGAAGGTAATTGGTCATCGGCTGTGGCTCAAGATGTCCGAAGTGCAGCGTGCCATGGAGTCTCTGAGAGCCGAGTTGTTAGCTACCATAGCTCCGGCAGTGGTCAGAAGTAGTGACCGCTAAATTGAAAGCAGATGGAATAACCGGAAAACGCACTGAGGAAGTTGAGCAGCGTGTTTCAGACAATACGGACAATCTGTAGACAGTAAGGGATGGAGGCGCTGCGGCCTAGGGTGACAACCCTGGAGTCGGAGAAGAATAACATGAAAAATAAGCTCCTGGGTTTGGAGTCCAGATCCCGTCGTCCTAACTTGAGGCTTGTGGGCATAGAAGAAGGAGAGGAAGGAAAAGACACAGAAAGCTTCTTGGAGATCATTCCTGAGCTCCTCATTAACTCAGGAGTTGAAGTCCCTCCCATCACAATCGAAAGAGCACATCGCCTGGGCAAACCAAGACCAGCAGCTGATAAACCACGAGGCCTGATTATGAGGTTCCTAAACGATCGCGTGAAGGAGCGTGTCTTGAAGGCTGCAAGGTTTAAAGGAGACCTGCAGTACAAAGGCAAGTGTGTCTTCTTCGCTCCAGATGTTCCTTACGAGGTTCACCAACAACAGCAAAAGTTCCACCACATCTGTGAGGGGCTCAGGAAGAGAAAACTGAGACATGGATTCTCTTTCCCTGCGACTCTTCTAGTGACTTTTGAAGGTAAAACACACGTGCTCAGAACTCCAGGAGAAGCAGAGGTGCTCTTAAGGAAGATGCAAAACACAGAGAAATAAACAGTACAGAGGATGGAGCATGTGAGTTCGGCTTGTGGTCACATGGTGATACATTTCTGTTAATTTGAAGAGACTAATGACCTGATTATTTTTCAGTTTTTTAACATCAGACTGCAGCAGTGGGACATGGTGAGCCAGGGATCTTATACATATATCCAGTTCCTTCTGAGGATTGGTGTCAGCAGTGGGGAGGTTTTTTTTTTTTTGGGGGGGGGGCCTTCATTAGGTTTGGACTTCCCTCCCTTTTACAATCTTTTTTGATCGGGTTTTGGGTTCGATGCCAGTTTCCAGAATGAACCCTTTTGTTTTCTTTTGAACCTTTTCAGTTGGTCTGTGTTCCTATGGTTCTTGTGTGTGTTTGTTGTTTTTGACCAGAGAGAGAAAAAATATTCGAAAGTTTTCAACGGTGAGATCAATACAACTAACCCAATGGCATCAGAAGTGTTACAAGTAGCATCTTTCAATGTGAATGGCACACTGAGCCCAATAAAACGACCAAAATGTTGACAAAAATAAAAAAAGAAAGAATAGACATTATATTTTTACAAGAGACACACACTTGAATGACAATGAACATCAAAAACTGACAAAATCCTATTATTCATCAATGAGAAGCAAACATAGAAGGACAGTTGCAATATTGATCTCAAACAAATAGTTTTTGAACAGTTTTTTGAATCTAAGGATAAAAGGCATATATGTACTGGTTAAAGGGAATATTAAAGGAAAAGGTTTTCACTCTTTTAAATGTGTATGCTCCACCAGGGAGCAATGTCATTTTCTATGCTGATGTCATCGACTGGATTGAGAACCACTCTGAGGGAACCCTAATTTGTGGCGGCGATTAGATCATTTGCATTCAGCCTACACTGGACGAGCTCAAGAGGCACTGCAGGAACAATTAATAAGAAGTTCCATCTATTATTGAAGACTCTGGGATTGATTGACATTTGGAGGGAAATGAACCCAAAGGCATGGCAGTATACACATTTTTCAAATCCACATACACTCTATTCTAGACTACTTTTTTATTCTCAATAAAGACAGATCTAAAATCACTGAAGCAGATATAGGCACAATAGACCTAAGTGATCATGCTCCTATCTACATCTCTATGGATTTGGAGGAAAGACACTGGTTCAATGCCAACATTAAGACATATCTGGAGGAAAATGATACTGGGGAAATTTCTCCGCCCATCCATTGGGATGCTTCCAAAGCAGTCTTGAGAGGACAAATTATAACCATAGCCTCCGAAAAAAAGAAACAAAGGGAGAAAAAGCTTAATGATCTGCAAGATAAATTAAAATTGTTGGAGGAAAACCATGCCAAAAAGGGGAGTCCTAAAATGCTACAAGAAATTAAAAAGATAAGAGGCGAAATGAATGATCTGACTTCACAGGAAATAGTTAAGAAAATGCTCTTTACCAAACAGAGATATTATGAGAGTGGATCAACATTTTCCAAATTACTATCTTGGAAACTTAAAAAACAACAAGCTGAAAGAACAATTTTTAAAATACAAGACAAACAAAATGATGTAATCTTAACTAAACAAGACCAGATTCAATCAAAGATTCCAGATGACAAAGATGATGATATAAATTCCTTTCTGGACACCCTCAATTTGACTGTTATGTCAGAAGAACAATGAAAAAAAATTAGGAGCTGAAATAACAGTTTTGAAAATACAATGCGCAATCAAAAGATTAAAGAATAATAAATCTCCAGGGAGCGATGGGTTCACCTCAGAGTGGTATAAAGCTTTAAAAGACACACTTTCTCCTTTCCTTTTGGCAACTTTAAACTGGGCACTTAAAAAAACTCACTCTATTCTGATGTGGACTACCATATATCTACACCTCAATTATGTCCAAAAAGAATGGAACAAATACTCCCAATCTTAATCCACAATGATCTCACAGGATTTATTACCAACAAACGACAAGCACAAGACAACATAAGACGATCTTTACACATAATGAGCCAAATACAAAAACAACAAAACAGAGCAGTAATAATAAGTCTGGACGCTGAGAAAGCTTTTGATTCTGTTAGCTGGTCTTATCTATTTAACGTGCTAAACAAATTTCAAATCAATGATCTAATTATAAAAAATATTGGGGCTCTTTACGATGGTCCAACATCAAGAATTAAAATCAATGTTAATTTGACAGATCCACTGACTCTGGAAAGGGGGGGTCAGGCAGGGCCCCGCCTGGTCTCCCCTCTTGTTTGCTTTGTATTTGGAATCATTGGCCCAATTTATTAGACAATCAAAAACAATTTATGGTGTTACAATCGATGGGACGGAACATAAAATTGCCTGCTGCAGATGATGTTCTATTGTATTTGACCAAACCACAAATGTCCATACCCAATGTCATGCATTTCCTACAAGAAGTTGGTCCAATGTCTGGATACAAATTAAATGTACAAAAGACTGAAATTCTCTCACTGGCGCCCCCCTCTGACCTTTAAAAAGACTTACCCATTTAAATGGCAAACGGAATCTCTTAGATATTTAGGCGTTTTACTCAATAGAGACCTAACAACAATTATGGAGAAAATTATACCCCCCTTTTTACCACTATAAAAAAAGGTCTCGAAAAATGTAATCTTATTCCCTACTTAAGTCTAAATCAAAGGAATGAAACTATAAAAATGAATGTTTTGCCCAGGTTTCTCTATCTGTTCCAGACTCTTCCGATTTCCAACCCCAACCAACTGTTTGATGAGTGGAATAAAGCAATCTCAAGATTCATATGGGAGGGGGAAAAAAACGTTACAACCTTACAATTATTAAAAGAAAAAGGAGGCTGGGGTTTGCCTTGTTTGAAAAATGACTTTATTTCAGCTCAGATCAGAGCCTTGCTGTGCTGGTGTGACCCAGAATATGAAGCTCAATGGAAGAATATTGAGATTGCTGTAGGCCTCCAGAAGAACGAATTAAACAAAGATGTTAAAATTTTAAATTGGTTGACGTATGATTAAAATGTTCCAATACTCACAGGGAAATGCAGAGTGTTGGAGAGGACGTGGTAGCCAGGAGGCAAACCACTGTCATGTGTTTTGGGACTGTCCAGACTGTTATTGGACTGAATTTAATACGGCACTGCAGACTGTTTTTGACATTTCCAGCCCTCTGAACTTTAGAACTATGTACTTGGGCCTCAAAACTCCTGCCATGGACACAATAAATGGATACCTTTTGAATGTATTTTTGGCAGCAGGAAAAAAGTCCATCACAAAGAAATGGATGACACAAACATCACCAACGATCAAGGACTGGACTGACATTGTGACGGATATTAGACAGATGGTAAAAATGACCTTCAGACTTAAATTAGAATAGGACAAATTCGACAGACTTTGGACCAAATGGGACTCTCATTTTGATTTAAATAGGCCATGAATTTGTTTGGGTGTATGTTAAGTTGCAGTCTATTTGTGTTTTCTTTTTATTTATTCTCTCTTTTGTTTAAAAAAAAAAATATATATATATATATATATATATATATATATATATATATATATATATATATATATATATATATATATATATATATATATATATATATATATATATATATATATATATGTATAAAAAGAAATCCAACTCTTGCCATGGACACAAGCAATGGATACCTTTCGAACATACTTTTGGTGGCAGGAAAAAATGCCCCTACAATCAGGGACCGGACGGAAATTATAATGGGCATACGGAAAATGGAACAAATCACATCAATCTGGAAATGGATCAATTGAAAAAAACTTTATACCAAATGGGTCTAGACTTTGTTGTTCAGTGTGCCTTGATTTTGTTTCTGTTCATGTTTCTGGTCATGCTACTTCTATTTTTTGGTTTTGTATATTGCTCTCTGGTCATGTTCTATGTTCTCTGTTTTTTTAATTATCTTTGAAAATGTAAATATATATATATATATATATATATATAAAATATATACTGGTATATATAAGAAACCTCGAATCCGATTTCAAACTCTACAATTATCAAAAGAAAAAGCAGGTTGGGGTTTGCCTTGAATCGGATACAGGATTTTTTTCCTTGCCATATAAATCTTGAGATTATTTTATTCCACTCATCAAACAGCCGGGTGGGAATGGAAACCGGAAGAGTCTGGAACGGATAGAGAAACCTGGGCAAAACATTCATTTGTATGGTTCAACCTTTGACTCAAGTATGGGATAAGAGTCCATTTTTCAAGATCTTTTTTTAAAGTTGTAAAAAGGGCGTATCATTTTTCTCCAGAATTGTTGATAGGTCTCTATGGAGTACCACTCCTAAATATCTAAAAGATTCCATTTTGCCATTCAAATGGGGGTCTTTCTAAAGGACAGAGAGGGATGCCAGAGGTATAAAGGTTTTTCCATTATTATCATTTTTCACAAGGAAATTCCAATTGCTGGAGAAACTGTGGCAGCCAGGAGGCCAACCACTATCACGTGTTTTGGGACTGCCCTGTTGTTCAGAAATATTGGACCGAGATCAATAAAGTTCTGCAGACAATATTTGACATAATCATCCCGCTGGATTTCAGGATTATGTACTTCTACCTCAGGACTCCTGCCATGAACACAACCAGCAGCATTCTCCTGGCAGCGGCGAAAAAGGCCATCACAAAAAAAATCGATGACACAAATTGTTCCGACAATCAAGGACTGGACAGGCATAAGATTGGACATCCACAAAATCGAAAACAATTGATTTAATTTGAAAGGGGACAAATTTGGGGGAATGTAGACTAAATTGGACGTTTGGTTTAATTTATATGTGCCTTAACTTTCTTTTATTTTTCATTGGAAGGCTACTGTTTTTGATTTATGTATATATTTCACTCACTTTTGTTCTGTTTTGTTCTGTTTATTTTAATTGTAAAAAAAACTTAAAATATAAAAAATATAAACAGCAAAAGTAACATGCTGAGTGACAAAAATGTGGCTGCCTTAGGTGATGTCACACACTTAAAGCCTGCACCGCCTCCAGCATCAGGCCAGGCCTGTCACGGCTGTGTACCACACACGTTTGCACCTGATGTGGCCTAACTAGCTGAAAGACTTTGAAACCAATGATTATTATTTCATTTGATTTTATATATTTATACAGAGAAAACCCAGTTAAAACACAACACAGAATAAACAACAAACAAACACAGGATACTAAAGCACAAATAAACATTCAATAAAATTAACCAATACATAAAAACACATTTACACATGCACCATAAGATAAAACTATATAAAACACGGGGTGGTCCTTGACCAGTGCTTTAAAATCCTTAAAAGGCATAAAATGATTAAATTTCAAAAAGTCTCTGTTTTGTCCACAAGAGCAAAGTTGCCTTTTTTCCTGTCTCTGTGTTGACACGATGGGATTGTAAGATAAAAATGTCCTGAGACCTCAAGGGGTAACAACTTGACCTAAAATGCCACAAACTTGATAAATAATCAGGCAAAATGCCAACTAGAGCTTCATACACAAACAAAAGGCAGTGCTGTTCTCTTCGTGCATCCAATGATTGCCATTCTACTTTAGAATATAATTCACAGAGGTGAGTTCTGTATCCTTCTCCTGTAATGAACCTTAGAGCTGAACCTCAGAGCTGAACCTTAGAGCTGAGCCTTAGAGCTGAGCCTTAGAGCTGAGCCTTAGAGCTGAGCCTTAGAGCTGAACCTTAGAGCTGAACCTCAGAGCTGAACCTTAGAGCTGAACCTTAGAGCTGAATGATAAACCGAGTTCAGAGGTTTTAACACTGTTGCTGTAGAATGCATATATATAATGTCCCATAATCTAGAACTGGGACAAATGCAGCCTGGATGAACTGTTTTCTACAATTAAGAGGAAAACATTCTTTATTTCTGAAGAAGAATGACAATCTGGTTTAAGATGATTTGTCAGCTCTTGTATGTGTTTGTTGAAGGAGAGTTTCTCATGGATCCAGATGCCCAAGTATTTGTAATGGGGTACTTGTTCAACCCTATTACCATCGAACATAAGAATATATACCTATTTTAACCATTTTAAATCAACACAGCTTTGTTGGATGGAGTGAAAATTCTCACGAATATTTTGAATCACTTGTGCACAAGAAGGTGCCTTATTATGAACAACACATAAATATACATATTAAAAAATCAATAGGCCTTAGCCTTTGCTTTACAGGCTATAAAAGCAGCAGAGCAAGTTCCAGGGGAGAGGCGGGGCCACAAGGGCCACAGGGGCCACAGGTAATGAGGCTTTGTTGTTTTATGCAAAATTGTGAAGCAGGAGAGTTGTGTGAGAGGCATATGGAAATGAAGTGTACGCGGAGCTGAGTGAAGCCAAGGACACGCACCCCTGAACCGAACATGTCTGCAAACTGCCGCCGCGGTAACGCACTCCTCCGTGGCCTCCAAGCCTCCACAGCCCCGGGACACTCCACACACTTCTGAGCGGGTAAGTGTGTGTGCGGGCCCCGGGCGCACAGCTGTCGGCCCTCTCGCTGCTTCTCGTGGCCCCCACAGGTCACCACAGGACTAGACTGATGGCTCCACCTGTCTGCGAAGGAGGGGCAGAAGAACGTCCTGGCGGAGCGCTACATGTGGGAACCTGCTTAAATTACAATTGTGTAGTAAAATCAGCTTTTTATCATTTCAGAACAGTATTGAGATGAGCGCAGAGGTGGAGCAGGCGGAGACTGCAGCGGAGCCCGGTAAGACATGCGCATTTACACTTTTGACTTATTATGAGGCAGGTGAATATTTGAATAGAGAGCTAAACCTTTGCAAACAAGTTCATATTGGTGTAAAAAAAAAAAAAAAAAAAAAAAAGAAGAAAAAAAAAGCAAGCTATAACCTTAACATAAAACTCTTAATTTTAAAATGGAATTGACCATCTTGTTTATGGTGAATCCAGGTACAGTCAAGTGGGACACTTTTTGGTAATAACGTCACCCAAACATCAATTCCATTTTTGTTTGTTTTTGTTTGGGATTTTCTCATATTTAAGTACTTGTTTAAGTAATAGACTTAAACAATATTTTAGAAACTCCTCTCCCCTGAGATGATGGTCTGCTCAGGTAAAATGGGACACTCAGTTAGTTAAAATGAGACAGCATGTAAACAGATGTTACTGTGACCAATACTTGATATGAGCAAATTCTTTCTTGGCACTAAATGAATAGTTTAGGTGAAAGTCATGTTGAAAGAACCCTTAATGAGTAGTAACACAGTAGTAATAATCTTCAAACAGCGCAGTGACATGTTGTGTGTCTATTACATTCTTTCTAAGGACCTGTGCCATTAAGTGTGTTTTTGTTTTTTTTTTCCTTTTTTTTGGTTCTTTCTGTCTGAATGAACTTTTCTGGTATCGTGTCATGTATTCAGCAGTATCTTGGTCAAACTGCATTCAAAAACACATGTTAGGAGTGTCCCACTTTACCTGATCAACACATATAGTTTCAGTTTAGTTGCCATTTGCAGTATAAAACAACACAAAAAGTTGCGAGAAGCTCAGAGTGCATTAATTCATTCCTCCATTCCATCCATTTGACATTCAAAAATTGCCCTAATCCAGTTTTAGCAGACACAAGCCATAATTCTCAAAGAGATATAACAAATAAGTATCTGTGGCAGTTTTAAAGTGCATTGTTTCAATCATCATCGCCTGTGGGAAGAAAACTCCTGCTGTGGCCTGATGTAGTGCATTTAATGGCACGATTGCTCTTCCCAGATGGAAGAAGGTCAAATATGTCACTGGCAGGATGATCAGAGTCTCCTCTGGTCAGTCAGCTCCACACAGCTCCTGGGGCCGAGTGGAGCTTTACAAACTCTGACTGTTTGGAGTAAAATTGTTTCATTTCTGTAAAAATATGAGCTGCGATGATTTTTAACAATTACATTTGTGAATGCCGGCACCTCAGTATCATTGATAAAATAATAAGACAAGAAATAAGAGTTCTTTTGACCAAAATCATTAACTACCTCATAAGTTTTGGAAGTATTTTTGATATTTTTTTGTTTTCCAAAAATTGTCAACATTTTAAAACACCTAACAAATACAAGAACACACAGAACAGGACCAGAGAAAACATATGAAAGAAAAACACATCAAGACATCAAAATAAAACCAAGGCTTGACAAATTCCAATATCTATTGTTGCTAATGTTTTCTTCTCCAAACAAATTACAACATCTAAGCTATCCAGAATTTGTCTTTTTAACTGTAATTACTCTGCAATTACTGGGTCTATTCATGTTCAATGTCTTCTCTGTCAGAAACAATAATGTGAATTCCCCCAAAAATCATATCAAGGCCAAATGTAGTGCCATAATTCTATAGCAAAGCTTTGATTGTTAGGATTTGAGGATTTTCTGTTCTGATATCACATTCTACATCACAAATACATCCTATTGGGAATTAAAATACTCCCAAAGTTCTGTGCTTTTCCTGAACAGCGTCTCCTGCTTCCTTGCAAACTTTCTAAACTGTGGCATGTCATGTTTTCTATGGAACTGCCAGTGTCAGTGTTGATGGCTGTGAATAGGTTCATATTTATATTGTTAGTGCTGTTACATTCCATGAATGTAAAAAATTACAAATGTTTCAAATAAAGCAGTTCATTGTTTTGGGACGAATTGGTCCAAAGTTGGTCAAAGTTGTCCAATTTCACATTAAGTCCAAATGTAATTTCCCTCCATAATCCATATGTTGATTATATTGTCGGTCCAGTCCTTGGTTGTCGGTGCAGTTTGAGTCATCCATCTCTTTCTAATGGCCTTCTCTCCTGCGGCCAGAAGTATGCTCCAAAGATATCCATTGATTGTGTCCATAGCAGGAGTCTTAAGTCCCATGTATAAAGTCCTGAAATCAAATGGTATGGCAATGCCAAAAACATTCTGTAGCTTTTTGTTGATTTCAGTCCAATATTTCTGAGCAACATGACAGTTCAGTTTCCAACAGAATGGAAGTATTCCATTTCAAATTGTTCTTCCCACTCCAACACACAATTTATGAAAATATTTTACAAAACATTTAATTTAGGAAAAATAAACAAATATATGGTCACAGCATCTAAATAAGAACTGCGTAAAATATCATTCACAATATCATCCAAAACCAAAATGTGACATGTCACTGTCATTTTTATGTATGTTTATAATATTGTTTACTTTGACTTTGAGCCCCACCAAACTATAATTTCTTACACACTGGCTCTGGGGCTACACTTTAGTAAGAAACTAATTGATGGGTGGCAATAATATATTACAAGTTGTTCTTGGACATAGTAGTTATAATCCAGTCATAAAAGTTGTAACCACGTGTGCTTCGCATGGGCCTCTCTCAGATCCCTAACAGTGGGCACACGCACACTCATACACACACACACACACACACACACACGCAAGCACACGCACACACAGTAGGGCGGATGGGCACAGCTAATTTGCATTTCTCTCTCATTTCCATACTGGAAGAGAAATATGGGAGGATATATGCTGGTGTGTGTGTGGTTGTGTGCATGTGTGTGGGAGGGGTCTGATATGTGTACACTGTGTGTCCGAGTGGAGGGGCATTGAGCAGTGCTGGAAGTTACTGCTCATTTGCATCTGGTATCTCCAACTCAGTGCATCTCCCAAACAGTCCCAGGGCCCCATTTGACAGGCAAATGAGCTTTATGCCAGGAGAAGTACCAGCCTCACCTGTGTGGCCACCTGCCACACTACCCAGCATGGCACCAAGTATAGCACCTAGCATGGCACCCAACATAGCGCCCAGCATAGCACTCAGCATTGTACAGCATGGTACCCACCATGTCACCTAGCATGGCACTCAGCATAGCACCCAGTGAAGTACCTAGCATGGTACCCACCATGTCACCCAGCAGTATGTAGCATGGCACCCAGCATGACACCCATCACAGCACCCACTATGGTACAGCATGTCACCCAGCATAGCACCCAGCATGGGACCCAGCATAGCACCCAGTATGGCACCCAGTATGGCACTCAGCATGGCACCCAGTATAGCACCCAACTTAGCACCATGCATGGCACCCAGTATAGAACCTATACAGCACCCAATTCAGGGACTTCAACTGGAAACTACTAAAGATAAAGAAAGATAAATCTCTCAAAAGTATAGTGTCTAAACCAGACCTGGAGAGACTTATCCATGCGTTTGTCTCTAGTAGATTAGACTACTGGAACGGCCTGCTCACTGGCCTCTCCAAACGAGCTGTAAAACAGCTGCAGTACATCCAGAACGCTGCTGCTCGGGTCCTGACTAGAACCAGGAAGTACCATCACATTAGTCCTGTGCTCAGGTCTCTGCACTGCCCCCTGTGGCTCAGAGAATAGACTTCAAAGCAGCTCTTCTTGTATACAAGTCTCTCCATGGCCTAGCACCAAAGTACATCTCGGACATGTTAGTGCCATATGAACCATCTGGGACTCTGAGGACCTCAGGGACCGGCCTCCTGCTGGTGTCAGAGTCAGGACTAAACATGGACTGGCCTCCTGCTGGTGCCAGAGTCAGGACATGGGGAATCTGTGTTTCTGATCTGGAAGAGTCTTCCTAAAGATGTGAGACAGACTTCTACTCTGACTATGTACAAATCTAGGCTAAAAACAGTTCTGTTTAACTGTGCACATGACAGGGACTTGTATCTACATCCTTTTAATGGGAGGGGTGTATGTGGCCATATCAGCTTGTCAAAGCCTGATCTCGATCTCGTCAGATCCCGGAAGCTAAACAAGGATGGGCCTGGTTAGTACTTCCTGGTCAGTAGATCCCACAGGGGGGAGCGGTAGTGCATGCTGTCAGTGTGTCCTTGAGCAAGACACGTCACCCACCTTGCCTCCAGTGTCCCTGTATGCCGGTGTACGAAAGAGAGTGTTTGTGAGAATGGATGTAAATTAGCCTATGTCTACAATCCGGCGGTTTATAGCATGGATATCATGTAAGTACATTAACATGCACTGCCCTGACCAAATACAAACAAACTAATAATAACAAATTTCCCCTAGTAAATGGTTCTCTGTGTGTCTATGTCTCTGCGTTAACCCTGCGACGTGCTGGCCCTAGTCACAGCATGAACGTCTTGGGATCGATTCACGGGTGGCGTGGAGTGGAGTTTGGGTGGTGTGGAGTTTGCATGTTCTTTCCGTGTTTGCGTTGTTTTCCTCCGGGTGTTCTGGTTTCCTCTACCACTAAAAACATGTACAAAATGCAGAAAGGCTCCCCTCTGGAGCCAGGAGTCCCTGGAACGAAGATGCTACGTACATATCAGTGGTACTTTCCTTAAAAGTCAATAAAAAAATAAACGAGAACAAGCAGTAGAAAATGAATGAATGAATAATAATGTAGGAGTATTTAGTACTTTGCACTAACTGTTTGCTGTGGTTTGGTTGCAGAGCAGAGTGGGCTGCCGTTCAGCAGACAGGTTAGTACACACAGTTAGAATGTTTTTAGCTGAAAACAGAATTCAAACCGTTTGCAGCTATTTGGTTTCTTCTCTAAATATTCTCTGAGGAGGCAAGCTGTTTGCTGAGCTGGGGCTCAGTACAATGGGAGGTTTTGGTTATTTGCATAGTGTGTGCCCCAGGACAGAGGCAGGGCTGTGACACGTGAGCACAAGCTGCAGTTCCAGGCATTGTCTGCTTCTCATGTGTGCTTTGTGTTGCCAGATAAAAACGGAAGACATCAGTGACTCTCCTCACTGTGAGTCCACGCTGAAGACATGTCCTCTAAGTCACAGCTCCCCGGGGCCCATGTCTGGGGCCCCTCAGCTCACAGGGGTACACACACTCTACACACTCTGCTCTCAGTTATTATCTATGGGTTTCGGAATGATGAAAAATCAGGACTGGACTTCCATTTTTGACGTCAGGCTAGAGACACTCATGCCACTACTGCCAGAATTTTTCTTAAAAATCCCAGTTTCACCCACATAATCCCAAGAAACAAGGAGAAGGAGATGAGTGGACACGGCAAACACAGGACAGGTAACACTAAGGCAGCTTAGTAATCAAAGCTGAAGGACCATATCCTCAGTGGGATACAGACCGCCTAACAAGCTAACGAGGCTAGCATGGCTAATAAGCCCAGAGCTCCCAAACCCCGTCCCTATCAGAAGGAGGAGAGGAGTGGGCAACAATAATGCCAGGCTTGATTACAATAGAAGCCAACATAGTGAAGCTGGAGGCGGGAGGAAGAGGCGGAGCACGCATCGATGTTTCAGACATTATGGATAAATCGAGGGCCGAGGTAGTGACACTGCCCCCTGCCGCTAAGCCTAGCGCCGTCCCAGTGTGGAGTCTCCAGGCCCGCCCCATCGGAAGGTGCAGAGGACGTAGCTTTACAACAGATGGCCCTTATGTTGGGTGAAATACAGCGTTACATGGCCTAATTGAGAGATGAGGTGAGAGAGTGGTAAAACTATACGAGGCTTGGAGTCCAGGTCTAGCAGAAAGAATCTCTGGAAGGAGTTCTGGAAGGTGAGGAGAGGACAAACACTGAAATTTGCTCAAGAAGTGGATCCTTACGCTCGTTTCCAGGACTGGAGTTGCGGTCCCCCCCATTACTATAGAAAGACCATATCGCCTGGGTCAAAACAAGACAAGAAGCTTGTGAAGGAGCACATCACAAAGGGCGCAAAAGTTAAAGGAGTACGAAGGCAAATGCATCTTCTTTACCAGGTTCACCAACAACGAAACCTGTGGGAAATTCAAGAAGAGACAACTGAGGCATGGGTTTTTGTTCCCAGCTGTTCTGGTGAATTTTTGAAGGTAAAAAACATGCTCAAAAACAGCAGAAGTGCTCCTCAGGAAAATGAAAAATATAGAAAACTGAAAAGCAACAAGTAATGGAACCACCATGGGACGTGTGAGTTCAAGTGATGGTCACATAATGAAACATTTCTGTTGATTTATAGATAATGATGATTGTAGTGTGATTTATTTGTTTTTGACATCAAATTTTATGCTCCATGTTGGCTTTCTATATGTACATAAACTCTGTGTCTAGTTACATGATCTTATTGGAGAGCCAAATGTGGGAGATTGGATTTGTGGGAAAATAGGAAAATACAAAGCGGACGAGCGTAGTGTGTTCAATTCTTTGGGATGATTGGTACCAGGAGCAGGCTGGGAGACGTTCGGGGGGCCTTCAATAATCAGTGCATGTTTTTGTTATTAAAAAACTGTGTAAATGGGTCTAAAATAGATATATATACACATCCCTGGCCTGGTCTATTTTGTCATTGTAGTGCATATTTGTTAAAAATTTGTCTTTGGGTCCTAAACTGTGCCTGCATTGTCCGCTTTGGATTCAACTTTTGACACTACATTTGAATTTCACGGTGGGAAATGCTGCTGCTGAATCATTAACTCAGCCACTACATCACAACTGACCCCCTGTGAGTCTTGCCCCTGTGTCTGACGTGGGGCGTGCCAGCAAAGGGGGAGGGGGCCAAGCCGTGGACGGGCTAGCATTGTTTTTAGAATCTTAGCATCGGGTGAATGTCTGCTCCTATCCAGATTAGGCAATCAGTCCAAGCCATGTTGCCTGTTGGCTAGAGCTCGCCTCCTCACCTGCTTCTCTTACCCCCCCACGCATTCCCCAAACCTCCGGGCACTGCCCACAGAGGGGTATTTTTCAAATTTTGCTTTTGGCTGAAGAAGGCTCTGCCACGGGTGTTTAGTGGCACTTTAATGACCCTTTGTTTAAAAGGAAAGTGTCTGGGGAAGAATTTCTCTGACAGAGCACAGGCTCTCCACAGGGCTGTTTGCTTTCTCCACTACACCTGCAACCTCCGTAAAACTGATCAAGTTTGCGGAGGACACCACCCTCACCGGGCTCATCTCAGATGGGGATGAGTCCATCTACAGGAGGGAGGTGGACCGGCTGATGTCCTGGTGCAGCGGTAACAACCTGGGGTTCAACGCCCAGAAGACAGTGGAGATGATTGTGGACTTCAGGAAAGTCACAGCCCCCCAGCCCCCCAGCCCCCCCTCATCATGACAGACTCCCTCATCACCACAGTAGACTCCTGCAGAGGATGCACTTCCTGCGGAACCTGAGGGAAATCAAGCTGCCAGTGCAGATGATGGTGCAGTTTACTGAGTCCATCATCATCTCCTCCATCACCGTGTGGGACGCTGGAGCCACAGCCAGGGACAAACAGAGACTACAGCGCATTGTGCGTTCTGCTGAGAAGGTGATCGGCTGCAGACTTCCATCTCTGCAGGACCTGTACGTTTGGGGACGAGCAGGTCGGATCACAGCCGACACTTCTCACCTTGGACATGAACTATTTGAGCCATCTGGACAAGAACCTCTCGCCAACACAAGAACAGTTTCTTCTCCTCTGCCGTTGAACACATGGACACTTAACACCTGGCACTTATGACAATTATTCAAATCAATAACCACTCATTGCACTGCTCATTTTTTTTTCACTATTGAATTGTAAATTGTATATATATTCAGAGTCTATTTTATGTTATTTGTAAAATCAACATTTTATTCATGCCCTTGTAAATATATGTTGCTATTATTAATTATTATTATTATTAGTATTCATAATATTCATATTAATATTAATATCAATAATAATACTAATTATTATTTATTATTGTTTATTATAATTTTTATTATTATTATTATCCTTCATTATTGTGTGTTCCACCTTAATGCCAAAGCAAGTTCCTAGTTTATGAATTCTGTTCACTGACAATGGCAATAAAGCCCGTTCTGATTAGGATGTGCAGGGATCGTCCCATGCCACTAAATCCTGTCTAATCATTGTAGACCAAATTTTGGAGCATATGCTCGGAATGAGATCATTTCATATTTCTGATATATTTAATGTGTATCCAGACATTGGACCAATTTTCTGAATAAAATGCATCACATTGGGTATAGAAATTTTGGTTTGGTCATATATAGTTGAACATCATTTGTGTAGCATGCAATTTTATGGTCCACCATTGTAACACCATGAATTGTTTCTGATTGTCTAATAAATTAGGCCAATGGTTCTAAGTACAAAGCAAACAGGAGGGGGGACCAGGCACAGCCCTGTCTCACCCCTCTTTCCAGAGTCAGTGGATCTGTCAAGTGATATTTGATTTTAATTTTTGATGTTGGACCATCGTAAAGAGTCTCAATACTTTTTATAAGTAAATCGTCTATTTTAAATTTGTTTAGTACTTTAAATAAATTTGACATGCTACAGAATTAATAGCTTTCTCAGCATCCAAACTAAATATATTATGGCTTTGTTTTGTAAATTGTTCATTATGTGTAAGGATCATCTTATGTTGTCTTGTGTTTATCGTCTGTTAATAAATCTGGTCTGATCATTGTTGATTAAATTTGGGAGTATTTGTTCTATTTTTTTGGACATAAGTGAGGTGTATATACGATACTCCACATTCAGAATAGAAATGGATCTATATGAGGTACAATTGAGTTGGTCCTTCTGCTCTTTAGGTATCAGGGATATGATGGCTTCTTTCCAAATAGGGGGGGTCTGAGGTTTTTTTTTTTTGAGTGCCTGGAAAAAAAGTTGTTAAAGAAGAGGATAAGTGTTACTTTTTAGCGCTTTATACCACTCTGAGGTGAACCTATCACTCCCTGGAGATGTATTGTTCTTTAATCTTTTGATTGCACCTTGTATTTCCAACACTGTTATTTCAGCTCCTAATTTTCTATTTTGCTCCTCTGACATAACGGGAAAATTGAGGGTGTCCAGAAAGGAATTTATATCATCCTCTTTATCTCCTAATACTTTAGAGAAATGCTTTTCATGGAAGGATTCAAATGCTGATTTATTTTGCATTACTTTGCATTACTGTACATGTCCCATATTTTAAAAATAGTTATTTCCGCTTGTTGTTGATCAAAGAATCTATGTTGGAGGTATATAAGAAGAATTACTCTTCTTCTTTCTTGCCCATTAAGATTTCAAACGAAGAAAAAAAAAACCCATGTTGGTTATAACTCTTGGAACTTTAGGGACGAGCCAGTGTTTACCATACTCACATGAATTGTAAATGTGGTGTAGGGCTGGATCATTTTTTGCTTCTCCCTACTCCTTTTTTAGTATGTGGTGCTTTTGTTTTTGATGTTACATGTCAGTCATCAATTGTGCAAGTTCTCCCACCTAAAAAGATGAGAGAAGTCTATAATTTTCATCATAGGTACACTTCAACTATGAGTGACAAAATTAGAAAAAAATCGCATTGTCTGATTTTTAAAGAATTTATTTGCAAATTATGGTGGAAAATACGTATCAGGAATCAGGAATCAGGATATATTTATTGCCATTGTCAATGAACAGAATTCACAACATAGGAACGTGACTTGATGACAGATGCGACATGAGAGACATGCATAAAGAGCATCAGCCACCGGGGCTGCTGGCTTTCGCACGGCGCCTACCGGGATACTCGAACTCTAGGAAAATGAAAAACAGTTCAGCAATAAGCATACAATGATAAACAACACATATTGAGTACAGTACACGAGGTCAAACGTGATGGATATTTTCAGTGGATATTGGGGCAGGGACACAAACAAGATAACACAAAGATTGGGATGAGGAATGTGGGATGTGCAGACGGAGAGTGAAGGCCGAATCTTGTTTTGTGTAAGTGTCTGTGTCTGCAGCACGGCCTTGAACGCCTTCTGCTCTTCAGCCCGGGGCCAGATAAGAAAAGGGAGAGAGATACAAGGGCGAAGAGAGAAATAAGTACTTTTATACATTTTGTTGATCAATGGTTTACGATCAAATAATCCAATCATTTCTGGTCCTCTGTGTGCGATCAGCTTGATTCATTGAGTTACTCCGTCCAACAGCGAAAAGTTCCAATTTCCTTGATTGAATCCCCCAAAGTCTTTTGCATCTCCGTGGGTCCGAAATAAGATGTTACGGTTCAGATCAGTGAGTTGCACCGTGCTGTGCTCAAGTCTCTGTTCGAGTCCTTTCATTCTTTCACTCAAATCCAAAAACATTTTGATGTTGATGTCAGACAGTTTGTTGGGTGAATTTTTCTGTCTTCCCAATTTTCCGATAGACTAAGGCGACTCCAAGCCCAATTAGGAGGAATCCCGCTATCATAAATACAAATACAAATAGGTCCTCCAACATCTTAAGCAGGGGCTCGATGCATAGAAACCTGCCAGTTCTTCCAATAGTCCCGTACGTACCCCGCTGTGGACATCCCCTCGGGACAGGTTGCTTCTCCCGGGGAAGCTTTTCTCTGGGAGAAAACTTTATCCAATGCACTCAGAGACCAATCAATCAGATCCATTAGTTTTTCGGAGAACAACAGGTGATCCAGCGCACTGTGATTTTGAGAGAAAAAGAGCAAACACGACGAGAGAGGCAAAAATAGCAGGCAGCAGCAGGAGCAGAGGAAAACACGTCCGCACTCAAGGACAGCTGGAGCAAGAGTATTTGGTCAATAACAAAAGTTAATCTCAATACTTTTTTATATAGCCTTTGTTGGCAATGGTTAAACGTTTTCTGTAAGTCTCCAAGTTTTTTTACACACTGTTGCTGGTAGTTTGGCCCATTCCTCAATGCAGATCTCCTCTAGAGCAATGATGTTTTGGGGCTGACGCTGAGCAACACAGACTTTCAACTCCCTCCAAAGATCTTCTATTGGGTTGAGATCTGGAAACTGGTTAGGCCACTCAAGGACCTTGAAATGCTTCTTACAAAGCCACTCCTTCATTGCCCAGGCGGTGTGTTTGGGATCATTGTCATGCTGAAAGACCCAGCCATGTTTCATCCTCAATGCCCTTGCTGATGGAAGGAGGTTTTCACTCAAAAGCTCATGATACATGGCCCCATTCATTCTTTCCTTTACACGGATAAGGCCTCCTGGTCCCTTTGCAGAAAAACAGCCCCAAAGCATGACGTTTCCACCTAAATGCTTCTTAGTATGTATGGTGTTCTTTGGATGCAACTCTGTATTCTTTCTCCTCCAAACACGACAAGCTGAGTTTTTACCAAAAAGTTCTATTTTAGTTTCATCTGACCATATGACATTCTCCCAATCCTCTTCTGGATCATCCACATGATCTCTAGCAAACTTCAGATGGGCCTGGACATGTACTGTCTTAAGCAGGGGGACACGTCTCTCTGCAGGTCATTCACTAGGTCCCTGTGTGATTCTGGGATTTTTGCTTACCGTTCTCGTGATCATTTTGACCCCACGGGCCCCAGATCAAGGGAGATTATTATTGGTCTTCCATTTTCTACTAATTGCTCCAACAGCTGAATTCCTCACACCAAGCTGCGAACCTATTGCAGATGCAGTCTTCCCAGCCTGGTGCAAATCTAAAATGTTGTTTATGGTGTCCTTTGACAGCTCTTTGGGCTTGCTCCAGAAAGAATGGCATGCATCCTACTCATTGATCCCCAACGGCAGCATCAAGGGAGCGTTGGCTTGTTCCTATACCCCATAAGGGGCCCCGCATCTGGAACCAACTGGTCCAGTCTCCGTTGCCTGTGGCAGATGTCGCTGAGCTAGCCACCGCGGCGCTAACCAGGAAAACCTCCACATGCTAGCTCCTGCCTATACGCCAAACAACAAGAATATACTTTGGATGACACTGATAAATGTCCCATTGCTGGCAAACAATACCTTCGTGCTAAAGGACTTCTTTGTGTCTCTGCATCTGGCTCTAATGTTTTTGACCGAGACGTTGCTACGCCCTGGTAAGTGTTCGGCTTTTTCTGAGCTCCTTTCCCCAGACTGCAAATTTTAAAATTTTCCTCATACCTCTGGCAAAGGTGGAGGGCTCGCCTTGGTATTTAAATCCAGTATTAAATGCCGGCAGTGTCCATCAAGCACTTTCTCCAGTTTTGAGCTTCAGTTATTTGCGTTACAAAGTGATGTCCATGTCCAGTGAGTTAATTAATCTGTTTAACTCCATCTGCACCACCGTTCTTGCTCATTTTTATTTTTGGAGCCCAAAGACTATGTCTGACCCATGGTTAAACCACACACGTACACTTAGGCTTGAATGCAGACGTGCTGAGAGGACGTGGAAAGGTTTCATGCTTCTCAGGGCATTTTAAGAGACTGTTTGAGCATTTATCAAAAAGCTGTAGGCTGTGCCAAAGCTGGGTACATGTAAACCTGATATCTACAAACAGTCACAGACCTCAAGTGCTTTTCAGTACCTTAAACCGCCTAGTGAACCCTACTGAGTCTAGCAGTGCTGCATTGTCAAAGTCATTGTGTGAAAATGTTCTCAAATTTTTTGTGGATAAAATATCTTCATCTTTACCTTGTACAGCAGTAGACCCATCTGTAAGCCCTGATTGTACTGTCTTTTTTTTTTAGCAATTTGAAGTGTCTATTAGTGAACTGTCAAATGTTGTTTCTTTGCTAAAACCTTCTGACACTCGATTGTATTCTTCCAAACTTCTAAAAGATGTCTTTGATGTTATTGGCCCTTATCTATGGAATATTATGAACACAGGCTGTGTGCCAAGTGCTTTTAAACATGCTAATGTTCAGCCTCTGCTTAAAAAGCCCAACTTCAAACCCATTTGGGGGAAAACTTTCTTGGAAATATTTCAGTCTGGCATTAAAAGGCGTCAACGGACTTCCAGTTAATGGCGGCGCTTTGAGTGGACGCATTTCACTCTACTGCTGCAAAATGTAGCTTTAAAATCATTGTTTGACCCACCTAATCCCAAAGAGAAAGAACAAAAGATGAGTAAACAATGAAAACACAAAACTGGTAACACTACAGGACCAAAACAAACAAAGCTGAATGTCCACAGCCCTATTGGAATGCATCCCACACAAGCCTCCGGAAGACAAAATGGCGCCCAATTCAAGCCTATGGCGTGTGCTCATTGGCTCATTGGCGCATGTCTCCAAAAAAGTTCCCTACTTCCACGTTACTTCCTGAATAGGGAGTCTAGTGCCTCCCCTTTTATGACGACATTGCCGTGTCGCTTTGGCGTCGGGAACGAGCACAGCGACAGCAGAACGCGTGAAAGACTGTGGACAGTTAGCGCGGACTTTTGGAGTCTGCCGTCTTGAAATAGTCTGGTTACGAAATGTATGATGATGAATTGTTATATCTATCTATAAATATAAAAGGTTTCATGTTGTAAAGCGAAAATAATGGTTTCTTTGCAGAAGGCATGAGCCGTGAACTCATGAATGCTTCTTTTTGTGTAGCTTAACGTTAGCTTTTGTTAGCCTTTGTGAATTGTGTAATTGTTCATTTACACTTCATATTGAATGATGTGTGAAAACGTGCAAAATGACATAAAACACAATGTACGTGTCTCGTTTGTCTCGTCTTCTTCTGTTTGGTTTTCGTCCGACACGCGCTCTTCTGATGACCGTTCACGAGGAGTGCGTGCGCGGTCAGAGCGCGTACATGTTCGCCGTGACGTTAAAAATGTGATTTTTAAGGATTTTAGAAACGGTAAAAGAGTGAAATTCCCTCTATTTTATTTTTAGACTAAAAAGAATTTCGCACTTTCGGTAATTTTACAGGCCGAACTGTTGAAATGGTTGGTGCCTGAGGCTGCAGTCCCGCGGAGCAGCCACTACTCAATTTGGATCGCGGACAGAGGGGGCGTGCCTTATCCAGTTATTGTAATAGATCCATGATCCCACATCACAAGCTAACAAAGCAAATGAGGCTAACATGGCTAGCAAACATGACGAGAGCCACAGTCCCTCCCCGCTGGACAAACGGGGTCCCGCCGGCCCAGATGAAGATTCTCGCGACTTCTATACATCGAAAGGGGGAGAGATTAAACATTTTCAGCAGTTATGGCTCGTGATGTCCAATATGCAGCGTTCCATGGAGTGTCTTAGAGCCAAGTTGACAGCTGCCATGGGCCCGTTCATGTCCGAAGCAGTGGCCGCCCAGCTGAGGTCAGCGGGAGTGACCGGAGCGCGCATGGAGGAGGTCGAGCAGCCTGTTTCAGACAATGCGGCCTATCTGCAGACAGTAAGGGCCGAGATGGCGCTGTGGGCCAGGGTGACGACGATGGAATCGGAGAACAATAATGTGAAAAATAAGCTCCTGGATTTGGAGTCCAGATCCTGTCGTCCCAACTTGAGGCTTGTGGGGGTCTCGGAGGGAGAAAAGGGGGCAGATACAGAAAGTTTCTTGGAGAAGATTAGACCTGAGCTCCAGTACAAAGGCAAGCGTGTCTTCTTTGCTCCAGATATTCCATACGAGGTGCACCAACATCGGCAAAAGTTCCACCACATCTGTGAGGAGCTCAGGAAGAGAAAACTGAGACATGGATTATCTTTCCCCACGACTCTTCCGGTGACTTTTGAAGGTAAAAAACACGTACTCAGAACACCAGGAGAACCAGAGGTGCTCCAAAAAAAGATGCAAAGAACAGAGAACTAAACAACATAATAGATGGAGCCACCAATGTGGGGCATGTGAGTTCGGGTTGTGGTCATATGGTGATACATTTCTGTTCATATGAAGAGCTGAAATAACCATTCTGGAAATACGAGGCGCAATCAGAAAATTAAAGAACAATAAATCTCCAGGAAGCAATGGGTTCACCTCAGAGTGGTATAAAGCTCTAAAAGAAACACTTACTCCTTTCTTTTTAGCAGCCTTTAATTGGGCACTTAAGGAAACTCAGACCCTCCGAGTTGGAAAGAGGCCATCATATCCCTGATATCTAAAGAAGGGAAGGGCTTGGATTGTGCCTCATCCAGAGGTCTATCGTATATACACTTCAATTATGTCCAAAAGAATGGAACAAATGCTCCCAAACTTACTTCACAATGATCAAACAGGATTTATTACCAAATGACAAACACAAGACAACAAAAGGCAATCCCTAGACGCTTAGAAGGCTTTGTTTCTGTTAGGTGGCCATATTTATTTAAAGTGCTAAACAAATTTCAAATGACGATTTAATTATAACAAATATTAGGGCTGGTACGATGGTAAAATATCAAGAATTAAATTCAATGGTCATCTGACAAATCCACTGACTCTGGAAAGGGGGGGTGAGGCAGGGCTGTGCCTGGTCCTCCCTCCTGTTTGCTTTGTATTTGGAACCATTGGCCCAATTTATTAGACAATCAGAAACACTTCACGGTGGTGCAATTGATGGGACAGAACATAAAATCGCCTGCTGTAGATGACGTTCTCTTATATTTGACCAAGTCAGAAATTTCCATACCCAATGTGATGCATTTTCTTCAAGAAATTGGTCCAATGTCTGGATACAAATTAAATATACAAAAAACTGAAATGCTCTCTTACTGGCAACCCCCTATGACCTTTAGAAAGACTTACCCATGGCAAACGGAATCTATTAGATATTTAGGTGTGATACTCCATAGAGACCTAACAACAATTATGGTTAAAATTATACCCCCCTTTTTAGCACTATAAAATCTTCTTCGTCTTCAACATCTTATAAAAATTGAATCTTATCCCATACTTAAGTCCAAGTAAAAGGATTGAAACTGTAAAAAATATTGTTTTGTTTTGGTTTCTCTATCTGTTCCAGACTCTTCTAGTTTCCATTCCCACCCGGCTGTTTGATGAGTGGAATAAAGCAATCTCAAGATTCATATGGCAAGGAAAAGAAACCCTGTATCCGATTCAAAACCTTACCATTATTAAAAGAAAAAGGAGGCTGGGGTTTACCTTGTTTGAAAAATTACTTTATTTCAGCTCAGATCAGAGCCTTGCTGTGCTGGTGTGACCCAGAATATGAAGCTCAATGGAAAAAAATTTAGATTAATGTTGTGCCGGGGGTTCCTGTACAGGCCTTAATGGCAGATGACAAATGGTTGAGTCATTTGGGGGAGGTGGAGAACCCTTGGGTGAAGTCTGTTCTTACAACATGGGGGGACCTGATCAAAACATACAAACTAAACAAAGATGTTAAAATTGTAAATTAATTATTTTATGATCAATTTTCTTTTATTTATTTTTTTTACTGTTGACTCTGGCTCCTCCACTATTTTATTGCTTTTGGATTTGACTGCAGCATTGAATACTGTGGATCATCAACTTTTTATTTCCCGTCGGAAGAATTATGTTGGCATCAAAGGTGTGGCCCTAAAATGGTTCAGGTCATATCTGGAGGATAGGTCTTTCTCTGTTCAATTAGGCCCTCATCATTCAGACATAGGCCCTTTATTGTTTTCTCTGTACATGCTGCCCCTGGGGTACATTTTGTTTTCTTTTCATTGTTTTGCAGATAATGTGCAAGTTTACCTGCCCTTAAAGCCAAGCCCTTAGTGCCAAAACCTTGTTAAGCTGTTTTAAGGATGTAAGAGAATGGATGGCGCTCAACTTTTTGAAGTTAAATGATTCAAAGACAGAAATTGGGTGATATAATAAATGTTAAAACTTGTCTGGGGCTGTTGAGTTCCTTCTGTCATCCGTCTGTCAGAAATGTGGGTGTTGTTTTCCGGGTTAGACCAGGCCTCCAACCAACGCCTACTGTTAAGTTAGTCCAGAATAGGGCTGCTCGTTTGCTCACAGGCACCCGAAAATATGATCATACATTTCTCCTATGCTTGCCTCTTTGCACTGGCTACCTGTCAGCTTCAGGATGATTTTAAGATATTGTTGATGGTTTTCAAATGTTTGAATGGACTGGCTCCTTCTTAACTTTCGGAATTTTTGTCTGTCCATTTTCCTAGTAGAGCATTGAGATTGGCAAATCAGATGACCTTGGATGTTGCAAGGTCACTGATGAAAACCAGAGGGGACGGCGCCTTTGCAGTAGCAGGTCCCAGACTCTGGAATAGTCTTCCTCTGGGAATGAGAACAGCCCAATCGCAGAAAATGTTTGTCAAAATCGTTTTTGTTTACGCAGGCTTTATTGGTCTCAGTCCAATATTTGTGAACAACAGGACAATCCCAAAACACATGATAGTGATTTGCCTCCTGCTGCCACATACTCTCCAACAGTCTGCATTTCCCTGTGAGTAATGGGCACTTTGACATGGGGTCATAAAGAAGCGAGACATTTTTCCAACAGAATTCCCTCCAAACATGTAATTTTGGAGCAGAACATTTTAATTTCAGCTCTTTACCCCCATTCTGAAGTGTACATATGATGCAAATTACAGGCCTCTCATCTTTTTAAGTGGTAAAACTTGCAGAATTAGTGGCTGACTAAAAACTTTTTTGCCCCACTGTATGTTTTTGCTATTAAGCAACTGGATGATTTTGAATATTAATTGACCAAAGTCAACAATGGCACACGTTTCAAAATAAATAAAATAAAATGTTCTAAATTTCCAGGAAAATAATTTAAAACATTTTGATCCACTCTCATAATCTAAAGGGTATTGGGCATTTTCTTAACAAGTTCCTGTGAGGTCAGGTAATTAATTTCCCCTCTTATCTTTTTTAATTTCCTGCATTTGAGGACTCCTCTTCTTGGCATAATCTACAGTACCTCCAGCCATTTTAGTTTTTCTTGCAGATCATTTAGCTTTTTCTTCCTCCATTTTTATGCAGAGGCTATGGCTATATTTTTTCCTCTCAGAACTGCTTTAGAAGCATCCCAGAGGATGGGCAGGGAAGTTTCCCTAATATTATTTGCTGTTTGACATTTCTTTCTGAAACAGAGGGTCATTAAGCAAGCTGGCATTGAACCTGCAAAGTTTTCCTCCAAGTCTACAGTAATGTAGATAGGAGCATAGTCACTTAAGTCTATTATGCCTATATCTGCCTCTGTGATTTTAGATCCGTCTTGATTGAAGATAAAGAAATAATCTATTCCCGAGTAGATTTTTAAAAAATGGGTATACTGGTGTGCACTAGAGTTTATCTCCCTCCAGATGTCAATCAGTCCTATATTCTTCGTTCTTCAGAGCACCTTCAAAAGTCACCAGAAGAGTCGCTCGGAACAAAAACCCAGTTTTCTCTTCCTGATTTCTTCACAGATGTGGCGGAATTTTCTTGTTGTTGACGAACCTCATATGGGATATCCAGGGCAAAGAAGACCTGCTTGCTTTTGTACTGGAGGTCTCCTTTAACTTTTGCAGTCTTTATGACATGTTCTTTCACACAATCGTTAAGAAAACTAATTACAAGGTCTCATGGTTTATCAGCTGCTAGTCTTGTTTTGCCCAGGCGATGTGCTCTTTCTATTGTGATGGGGGGGGACCTCAACTCCAGAACCTACTCCAGAAGGAGTCATTACCTTGGCCTGCAGCGCATTTCGGCGCTCATAGTCTGCAGTTGTCTGAAAACCGCTGCATAGCCTTGTACATGCATGCTCCATCCGCTCTTGTCTCTTTCAGCTCCTTTAGAGATTTGATTTGTTCAAATTGGGCTGCACCAAGCGCTGATCTCATTTCCGACCTCATTTCCGCCAATTCACGCTGCATTTCACTTTTAATTTCATGCATCATAATGGCCAGTCGGTGTAAGGTCATCTTTCCTACACCTTTGGACAAATGCGTGCTTGGAGACCCCACTTCGGGGAAAGAGCTTTGTTTACCAGCGGGGAGCGGGCTGTCAGCAGCTATGTCAGGCCTGATAGCCATGTTAGCTTGAGAGGCAGACTGTTTTCCCCTGGAGCCGTGGACCATCAACTTTGTTTGTTTACTTCCTGTAGCATTACCAGTCTTGTGTTTCTTGTTTTGCTCATCATTTTGTGTGTAAAACAATAATTTTCAAGATATATTTCAGCAGCAGCGGAGCGAGTGTGCGTCTATGCTGACGTCATACCCGGAAGTCCATTTGAATCCTTTGATAAAAAAACCTTTTCTAAAATCTCAGGAGTTAAAGAAGATAAAATAAATCATTTTTGGACACCCTCAATTTGCCTGTTATGACAGAAAGCACAAAATACAAAATTAGGAGCTGGAATAACTAATTAGAAATACAAGGTGCGGAAATAGCTGCAGGAAGATGGTGGCATATTGCGAACGTGTCTGTTCAGCTACGGTCTTCTCCTGCGGCGGTCGAGGAGGAGGTTTCTGACCTTAGGGAAGCTGTCTCTTACTTTACAAACCAAAGTGGCAGAATTGACAAACCAGGTGCAGACAAATTGAATGACCTGGAGAACCGAGAAAGCTGATGTAATTTGCAGATTGTCGATATTAAAGAGGACACCAAGGGTAAGGATATGGTACCTAGTTCCAGTTTTTTTAGCTTCTGATACTGAATTAGCCCTTCTTTTGGCTAAAAGAGTGAGACGCCGCAGGCGAGGAAAACGTGCCGGGGTCCTCGTACGGCTCATGAGACGCGGTACACGGACGCCCTTACCTGGGATTTTCCTCTCCAACGTTCGCTCACTCTCCAACAAAATGGACGAACTGGCGCTGCTGATGAGACGAAACAGAGACTTTTCTTCATCTCCTGTTTTGTGGTTCACGGAGACGTGGCTCAGTGAGCCGATCCCGGACGGCGCCGTACAGATCGAGGGGTTTTGCCTCTTTCGTGCGGATCGTCATAAAGGTCTCTCCGGGGGTAAAAACACACGGCGGAGGAGTCTGTTTTTACATCAACAACGCCTGGTCTTCAGATGTGACTGTGATCTCCAAACACTGATGCTCTCCTGATCTGGACTATCTCTTCATTAACTGCAAACCATTCTACTCGCCACGTGAGTTCGCCTCATTCATTCTGGCTGTTGTTTACATCCCACCGAGCGCAAACGTGCACGTGGCACAGCGCGCGCACGCGGACCAGATTGTAGAGTGTGGAGCGGACCTTCCCGGACTCCTTGTGTATTATCCTGGGGATTTTAACAAGGGGAATCTCAGCCACGAACTACCAAAGTACAGACAGTTTATTAAAGTTCCGACCAGAGAGCAGAACACGCTGGATCACTGTTACACAACAGTCAGTAACGCCTTCCGCGCCGTGGCTCGCGCTGCTCTCGGCTTTTCAGATCACGCCATGGTTCACCTGATCCCCACGTACAGGCAGAGGCCGAAGCTCTCCAAACCTGCAGTGAGGACCTCTAAGAAGTGGACCAATGAGGCTGTGGAGGAGCTAAGTGCGTGTTTGGACACTCCAGACTGGGAGGTTTTCAGAGCTGCCACAGAGAGTTTGGATGAGTACACGGACACTGTGACGTCATACATTCGATTCTGTGAGGACAGCATCATACCAACACACACCAAAGTCACTTTCAACAATGACAAACCCTGGTTCACTCCAAAACTGAGGCAGTTAAGACAGCAGAAGGAGGCAGCGCACAGGGCTGGAGACAGGGGCGCTACAAAGATGCAAAGTATGGATTTAGCAAAGAGTTTTCTCGAGTGAGATCACAGTACAATACGCGTCTGAAGCAGCAGTTCTCTGACAACAACCCCGCCTCCGTGTGGAGGGGCTCCGGCTTCTCACCAACCACAAGTTCAGGAACAGGATGTTCACAGGCTATTTCGGAAATCCAACCCCCGAAAAGCTGCTGGACCAGACGGCGTCTCTGCCGCTACATTAAGACATTGCGCAGGAGAGTTAACCCCCGTCTTCACAGACATTTTTAACACCTCTCCTGGGGTCATGCCATGTTCCAGCCTGCTTCAAGTCTGCCATCATTGTCCCTGTCCCCAAGAAGCCCCGGATCACTGGACTTAATGACTACAGGCCTGTGGCGCTGACGTCTGTAGTCATGAAGTCATTTGAACGCCTGGTCTTGCCCCACCTCAAGTTCTTCACCTCCTCCCTGCTGGACCCCCTGCAGTTTGCCTACAGAGCCAACAGGTCTGTAGACGAAGCCATCAACCTGGCACTCCACTTCATCCTGCAGCATCTGGACTCCCCGGGAACCTACGCCAGGATCCTGTTTGTGGACTTCAGCTCTGCGTTCAACACCATCCTCCCTGTTCTGCTCCAGGACAAGCTCTCCCAGCTCAACGTGCCTGACTCCACCTGCAGGTGGATCACTGACTTCCTGACGGATCGGAGGCAGTGCGTGCGGCTGGGGAAGAATGTCTCAGACACTCGGACTATCAGCACAGGAGCTCTACAGGGCTGTGTACTTTCTCCTCTGCTCTTCTCCCTGTACACAAACTGCTGCACCTCCAGCCACGACTCCGTAAAACTGATCAAGTTTGCGGACGACACCACCCTCATCGGGCTCATCTCAGACGGGGATGAGTCTGTCTACAGGAGGGAGGTGGACCGGCTGGTGTCCTGGTGCAGCGGTAACAATCTGGAGTTCAACGCCCAGAAGACAGTGGAGATGATCGTGGACTTTAGGAAAGTCACAGCCCCCCAGCCCCCCCTCGTCATGACAGACTCCCCCATCACCACCGTGGACTCCTTCCACTTCCTGGGCACCACCATCACCCAGGACCTCAAGTGGGAGCCCTCCATCAGCTCCCTCATCAAGAAGGCCCAGCAGAGGATGTACTTTCTGCGGCAGCTGAGGAAAGCCAAGCTGCCAGTGCAGATGATGGTGCAGTTTTACACAGCCATCATTGAGTCCATCCTCACCTCTTCCATCACCATGTGGTACGCTGGAGCCACAGCCAGGGCCAAACAGAGACTACAGCGCATTGTGCGTTCTGCTGAGAAGATGATCGGCTGCAGACTTCCATCTCTGCAGGACCTGTACGTCTCCAGGGCTCTGGGACGAGCAGGCCGGATCACAGCCGACCCTTCTCACCCTGGACATGGTCTATTTGAACCACTCCCCTCAGGCAGGAGGCTACGGTCCATTCGGACCAGAACCTCCCGCCACAAGAATAGTTTCTTTCCCTCTGCCGTTGGACTCATGAACACTTCTAAACACCTGCCACTTTAACTACACTATTCATACACTCAGTCACTGTCACTTTCTGCACTACAACTTTAAATAACTTGTGTACATAGCAATGCCTATTTTATTTTTATTTTATACTATTGTAATTTTAAATTGTCCCTTAAATGCATGCCCTTTTTGTTTGACTGAATATACTGTTATATATGTTGTTTTATTATTGCTCAGTGTTTTGTGTTGCACCTTCATGCCGAGACAAGTTCCTATGTCTGTGAAGTTTGTTCATTGACAATGGCAATAAACCCCTTTCTGATTCTGATAGTATATAAGTATATGGAGATCTGGATCCCAAAGTATTTCAAACTTTCAACAAAAGCTAGGGAAAAAAAGAGACCGTGCACATCACTCTCTGGCTCCAAAACCGGCTCCGAAACCAGCAACCTATTATACTGAAATTCCACAACTTTAGTCATAAGCAGGGTGTTATGGCTGCATCTAGACGTCTCGCCGCGGGCTAACCCAGATCAACCAAGCCCCAAGTCTCTTCAATGACTATTCAGCGCAAGTGGTCAATATAAGCAAAGCTTTTGATCCAGTGAAATCCCCCCTCAGAGATAAGAACTTGGAATATGCCCTGCTTTATACTGCACCACTGAGGATCAGCATTAATGGGAAGAGAAGATTCACTTCAGCAGAAGCATCTGCCAACTCATTGCAGGATCTGGTCTGACAATTCCCTCTTTATTTTCTTTATTTCAATAAAAACACCTGGACTCTGCATGGGACACGTGAGTATCTGCCCAATGTGGGTCAGTATGTTCCACTTTTGGTCTGTGAATGCCCAGGTGAAAAAGCTACGTACCGGATGGCCATTTTTGCCCAGAGAAATGGATTTCTCTCCACCCTCTGATCTCTTTTTGGATCAGCCTGTGAGCTTTTTGCTTTTTTGGCATGAGCTCTTTTTTGTTGTTGCAGTTTGTTCTATTGTGATCGGCTGTTGTGGTTCCTGTGTTTGTGTGTTGTGTTCGACCAGAGAGAGGTGGAAAGAAAGTGGAATTACAAGAATTATTTCAACATGTTTAATACAATGGCATTTGAAAAACTATTAAGCTGTCAAAGATACTGACAAAGATTTTAAAAAATATATATATATATATATTAAATATACTTACAAGAAACCCATTTAACAACTTAGAACATCAAAAATGGACTAAATTTGGTAAGAACAGACTTGACTATTTCTCATACTGGGGCAAATATAAGAGAATTCTGATCTCAAGCAGAATAACTTTGACCAGAATTTTGAATACAAAGACAAAGATGGCAGATTTGTATTGGTCAAAGGAAATATAAATGGAAGTATGTTTACTTTGATGAATGTATATGCTCCACCAGGAAGTGACCTCACTTTCTAGTGGTTACTGAAGTTGTAGATCTGATTGCAAACCACTCTGAGGGAATCCTTGCCTGTGGCGGAGACTAGAATTTACATGGTCAGCCGACATTGGAATTTCTCAAGCTCACAAAGTACTGGTAAATCTATAAATAAAATATATAGATTTAAATAAAATGTGCATATATGCAAATGCACCTGCATAATGTGGGGTTGATCGATAATCCTAATGTCCGCCAATATACACATTTTTCCAACCCACATACTAGAATAGATTACTTTTTTATTTTTTAAGAAAGATAGGTCCAAAATTACTGAGGCAGACATAGTTACAATAGATCTAAGTGATCATGCTCCTATTTAAATCACTGTAGATCTGGAACAGAAACAAAAAACACACTTTGGAGAGTTAATGCTAGTCTACTCAATGACCCACAATTTGTAAAAAATATAACAAAGGACATAGCGATGGATGTAGAGGAAAACAACAATGGAATTCTCTGGAGTGCAGCAAAACCCGTTCTTTGGGATGTAGCAAAAGCAGTTTTGAGGGGCAGGGTAATTGCTGTTGCCTCTGGCAAAAAGAAACAAAGGCAAAACATTTTTTATCCATTTGCAGAACAAACTAAAAATCATTAAAATCACAAAGACAAGACAGAAATCACAAAACCTTAATTTCTATTAATTAAATTTAACAATTTTGCTGACATTGCCAGTGTAACAGGTGTTCCCGGAAGGTGCCATTTTCAGGCTATCCGTCAACTAGTTTAAGACATAAAAGAGAAGAGTGCAAAGAAAATCATTTCAGTCATATGCACCTCCAAACAAAACAGTTTTTAGCTTAGATTTGAACATTGCCAGAGTAGAGGCCTCTCTCCCATATTCAGGAAGACTGTTCCAGATTTTTGCTGCATAAAACTGAACCGCCGAAAGAAGCCATCATATAATCTAATACCTAAACAGGGGAAGGATCAACTTGATTGTGCCTCATATAGACCCATTTCTATTTTGAATGTGGACTATTGTATATACAGTACACCTCAATTATGTCCAAAAGAATGGAACAAATTCTCCCAAATTTAATTCACAATGATCAGACAGGATTTACTAGCAGACGACAGTCGAGTAGGATGATGATATCAAAATCAGTCTGCAGTGCCAATATTTTGAGCAACAGGACAGTTCCAGAACACATGATAATGGTTTGCCTCCTGGCTGCTACAGTTTCTCCTTGGCATTTCACCTGTGAATAGTGTGTACTTTGATATGGTGTTGTGAAAAAACGGGATACATTATTCACACAATGGAGTGACTTTGTGGTCCTCCATTGTGATATACATATATTTTACCATTCTTTGTCATTAAAAAAAAATTACCTTCTCTTTCCCCTTTATTTTTAATATATTCAGTAGAGTGGCTGTTCAGATGCTTAATTAATTTATATAATTTGAATATTATTCACCTTGAAAGTTCACACACACACACACACACACACACACAAAACCCACAAAGAACAAGTTGGACCAGGTAGAACATAAGGCAATTAAAGAAGTAAAAGTAGAAAATAAGGGAGTGGCGTCAGAAAAAAAAAGAGGAATTAGACTAGAGTATATTTTGTCTATTGTGTTTGTTTTAATCTGTCTATTTTTAAATTGGGTCCTGAGGTTATTTTTTTTACGTTAGTGCAGTCCGTAATCGTTGGAGTGGTTTGAGTCATACATTTATTTTGCGAGGGCCTTCTGTCCAGCTGCTATGTTCCAAAGATAGCCATCCACTGTGCCCATTGTTGACATTATTCCAAAATTGAATGGACACGAGATGCTGGGACATCGCCAAGTTCCCATGAACATTGTTTAATCTGTTCACACTGTAGCCCCTCGAGGAACCGCTGTTGTAATTTTGGGCGTTACAAAAATAAATTGAATTGAATGAGATGGTGATGTGAAAAACAGTTTGCATTCAATTCAATTTATTTTTGTAACGCCCAAAATCACAGCAGTAGTTGCCTCGAGGGGCTACAGTGGAAAAAAACAAAATAAACAATGTTCATAGGGACTTGGAAATGTCCCAGCATCCTGTGTCCTTAGACAGATGTCCCAAGCCCCCCTGTCCTTAGACCCTCCTTCTCGGCCTTGCCTTGTTTATTTCTGACCAGTATTTTTATAATATATGACAGTCTCTAAACACATGGTAATGGTTTACCTCATTTAGCCCCTCCCTGTGAATAATGAGCACTTTAGTGTTATGAAAAAAACTACAAAATGTAAAATAAAAGTTGTCTATTGTACTATCGACAATAGGGAGATAAAGGACACTTCCCCTTGCCAACAACAATTAATTTCTCCCAAACACAAACTCAGAAATATGTAATTGAAGGAGAAAACGGTGATAAGTTCAACTGTGTGTGATCCCAAAGTCTATTTCAGTGATAAATGTGAGATGTGTGTATAGTTCTAATATCGCTGTTAATCAGATACAAAATAAATATTTTGTAGAGTCTTTAGTCTTTTATAATTGTTATTGTAGCAGCTTTTTCATGTTTTAGTTATGTTTTTATTTTTCTTCTTTTTTTTTCAATTTTAATAAAAAGATAAACACAGAATAGAACACAACACAAAATGGCCAGAGTGTAAATCAAAATAATAACACAAATAGACATAAACTTAACATAAATTAAAACAATCATCGAGGCTCATTTAAATGTGTCCCATTTGGGACTGTCCCATAAACAGTCCCATTTGATCCAAAGTCTGTCAAATTTGTCAATTTTCAAATTAAGTCCAAATGTAATTTTTTTTGTGCAGTCAATTTGTATCCAGACATTGGACCAAGATCATGGAGAAAAAAATGGGTATTGAAATTTCTGATTTGGTCAGATATAGCAGGACATCCTATGTGTAAGCAGGCAATTTTATGTTATGCCCCATCAATTGAGACCCCATTAATTGTTTCCGTTTGTCTAATATATTGGGCCAATGGTTCCAAGTACAAAGAAAACAACAGGAGGGACCAAGCACACCCCTGTCTCACCCCTCTTTGAAAAGTCAGTGAGTCTATCAAATGACTATTAACTTTGATTCTTGATGTTGGACTACCATAAAATCATCTATTTTAAATTTGGTTAGCCCTTTAAATAAATAAGGCCAGCTAACAGAATCAAAAGCTTTTTCAGCATCCAGACTTAGTATTACAGCTTTGTTTTGTTGTTTTTGTTTATGGTTCATTATGCGTAAAGTTCACCTTATGTTATCTTGTGTTTGTCGTTTGTTAAAAAAACGATCTATCTTTATTTTCCCAGCTTTTGTTGGAAGATTGAGATATTCGGGGATCCAGCTCTCCATATATTTGCCACATCCTTGCCCTCAGTGTCCTCTTTAATATAAGTACAGTCCACAAATTACATCTGTATTCTCGTTTCTCCAGGTCGTCCAATATATCTGTCAAAATACGCACTTAGTTTGTCAGTTCGGCCACTTTGGTTTGTAAAGTAGAGACAGTGTCCCTCAAGTCAGATAGATACCTCCTCCTCGACCGCCGCAGAGTGTCCAGTATGCCATTCTTAGGTTTCCCCAGGTCTGTCCCGCTCCTAGTCTCCTATGCAGACGAATCTGATCTGGAGCTGGAGCGATCGCGTGACACGGCCAGGGCGTGCAACGGTCTAGCTTGGAGCAGAGTTAACTAGCTTAGGTGCACCACTGCTATCCTGGTTCTCGGTGGTGTTGCTCTTCTTGTTTTTCTTAGACAAATAAGTGCCCAGGCTCATTATGTCTGCTCCCACGAAGAAATATCGGGTCTCCCCAGGTGAACTCGTAATAAATACGGGTTATTCCCACGGGTATGACAGACACGTCCAAACTTGGCAGGAATATCCCAGAAGTCACCCCGGTAGAACAGTTCATTAGCCTTCATTGACACTCAAGAGTTTTGCCACTCACTGCTAAAATTCTAAAGGTTGTGCATCTGCATAACTTCTATTCCCTCTGACCCTCACCTTGCAGGAGCTGCCGTCACTGCACACTGTCCAGCAGCTGGTCCTGATGCCTCCTGCTCACTTGGCCCCTCCCACTCACCTGACCACGCCCTCCTCCTTCCTGCTGTCCCAGAGCGCCAGCACTCACTCAGGTACACAACACAGTAACAGACAGCCTCAGCTTTTTACATTGTAGGTGGGCCTCAGACACCTGTGTCAAATAAGAAACAAACACAGTTAAAACAGAGCAGAAACAAGATTCAGTACAGTTTGTAGAAGCAAACATCGAAAGGGAAAGAAATCAGTAATGGTCTGATTTACTTTATTTGTAGAGATCTCCTCAGTATCTCAAATGTTTTCTCTTCAGCTCTTCTCCAGCAGAACCTTCTTTCCCTGCCCAACGCCTCCACCTCCAGCCTCTTGCACCAGTCTGGCCTCAACTCACAGGTAAACCACTAGAGTTTGATGAAAACTCGTTTGTCTTTTCCACAGTAACATGCACACTCCAACTGTAGCTTGTCATAAGACGGTTCATTTCAAGGAATTATTGTGTTGTTTTTTTCTGTCCCAGTCCATGGGCCGCTCTAGTCTGGACACCCATATGGACATGTCCCACCTTCAGATCTCCAAACACATGGCTATGGCACCGCAGGATGAGCCCAGTGATCTGGAGGAGTTGGAACAGTTTGCCAAGGCCTTCAAACAGAGGCGTATCAAACTAGGCTTTACTCAGGTAAGGTCAGGGCACACACTCATATTCAGGAAGGGCTCTGAACGCACAGCCCTATCAAGTGTGTCCTTGGTTTCCCTTCTGTGTGTCCTCATGTATTTTATTTTGTGTCCAGGGAGACGTGGGGCTTGCTATGGGAAAGTTATACGGCAATGACTTCAGCCAAACCACTATATCCCGCTTTGAGGCGCTCAATCTCAGCTTTAAGAATATGTGCAAACTTAAGCCTTTGCTGGAGAAGTGGCTCAGTGACGCAGGTATCGCATCTCATCTCAAATATTTAGCAGATTTACACAGACTGACAGTGGTTACAGAGGGACACAAGTAATATAGAAGCCACGTTTCGACTGGCACCCTGGACCGGTTCACTTTAGAGCACTTTGGAATGCTTATTTTAATAGTGGAGTGTATCTCCATGCCCAGGTCCTGGCTCTGGGTCCAGAGACAGAGCTCTGCTACATGAACAACTGACCGAAATATAACAAATATTTTCTTGATAAATAAAATCTGAATTCTACTTTTTAATCATGAGGCCGAATAAGCAATTCACAAAAAACGTTTTGTAATTCCAAGTTTGTGTGTCTGTGAGACGAGAGATCGTACGTCAATATGCAGGAAACTGCTGTTGCTAACATGCTTTGTTAGCATTGTTTTTTATATGTAGGGCCCCAGTATATAAATTACATCACTGGAAATACAGCAAGTCAGACCACTATGGAAGCTATGGATCCGCTTTGGATCACTTGAAGGACACATATTATGGAAAATGTTGTTTTCCGAGCTTTTAACATTGTTCCCTCCTCAAAAGCATGATTGTGGTTCTGGGAATCTTCTTTACGTTTTTTCCATAAATCATCGCCAAACTCGTTCTGTGCCTTTCTGCCGTTAAATCACGATCATTGCAACTGTATGCTGAAACCAAGAGGTCGGCCAGCAGCTGTATTAGCAAACAGTGTTGATTTTAAAAGTGTGTAATTGCCTCTGCAGCCAGTAGATGAAGCCAAAACTCAGTTACTCTGGCATCTCCAAAGGATGAGGCAAAGTTATATTGTTTTTGTAAAAAACTAAACTAAAATATGAAAATGCCAAAGTCAAGGTACTCAAGAGCATGTTTAAAGTCCAATAACAATACCAATAATGCATAATATTCACTTAAGACAATTGTACCAATCTGCTCCAAAATGGAGGAAACGTGCCTAGAGAGACATTAGACATGGATGTCTCATATCAGCAGATAGACAAAATTCTTTAACAAATTTACCCTGTTTTCTTCAAAATTCACAGTCAGGTCCATAAATATTGTGACATCGACACAATTCAAATTTTTTGGCTCTAAACACCACCACAATGGATTTGAAATGAAACAAACTGAATTAATTTGAGGTTATTTACATCCAGGTTAACGGTGCAGGAATTACAACAGTTTGGATATGTGCCAAAAGTAATGGGACAAATGGCTGCTCAGCTGATCCCATCTACAAGGAGTAGACTTCATTTCAAGAGTGGTATTTGCATTTGGAATCTGGTACTGTCAGCTCTCAATATGAGATCCAAAGAGCTGTCACATCAGTGAAGCAAGCCATCATTAGGGTGAAAAATCATCGCAAGCCCGTCAAGGAGATGGCAATAAGTTGTGTTTTCTTACATTATGTTTCAAATGTATTAATAACTTTGCCCCTGAACCACTCAGTACATTTATACAGAGACTAAACAGCAATAGCAGAGTGACAAGAGCCCCCTCAAACCAAAACTGTAAAATCCCACAGTGCAGGACATCTTTTGGACAATCATCCTTCTCCTGTAAGAGCTGTAAACTCTGGAATTCATTACCCACTGAAATAAAGTGCATCTCTGAGGTAAAAAATTTCACCTCCAGACTTAAGTGCTGGCTGAAAGAACATCAAAACTGTACCCACCTGTAAGTGTTGTGAAAGTGCATGAGTGAATGTGCATGGATGAAACTGAATGAGTGAAAATGTATGGGTGAGGAAGAATGAGTTGTGTAGATTTACCACTGATTTATGTATAAAATGGATATGTATTTTAATGCCTTTTATATCTGTAAAAGTGTAGAAAAGCCCAACCAGGGACGGGAGTTGAAAATTAGCACTGGCTATAAACTTTGTATGCATCGCATCGGCTACAGGCTTTGTTGTGTAACTATATACGACTGCATTGTCCCTGTCAAATAAAGAAACACACATTTGGTGTGGCAAAATCCACTGTTTGGAACATTCTTAAAAGAAAGAATGCACTGGTAAGCGCTTTGAGTGCCTTAAAGGTGGAAAAGCGCTATACAAATACACTATAGTAGGAGTAGTAGTAGTAGTGATTGTGTATTTGTGCTCTTACCAGAGAACTCACCCACAGACTCCCTGAATAACCATTCCGCTCTACCGCCTCTGATGGAGGGCTACGGACGGAAGCGCAAGAAACGGACCAGCATCGAAACCAACATCAAGATGACCCTGGAGAAACGCTTTCATGAAGTGAGCACACCTCTATGTCCCCGCTTTGTATTACTTCTAGCCCTCCGTGTTACCTATGTTCCTCTGTGCTTCTTTTGTATTACCTCTGTATTACCTCTGTGTTACCTCTGTGTTACCTGTGTTACTATGCTCCTCTGTGTTACTATGGTCCTCTGTGTTACTATGGTCCTCTGTGTTACTATGCTCCTCTGTGTTACTATGCTCCTCTGTGTTACTATGCTCCTCTGTGTTACTATGCTCCTCTCTGTTACTATGCTCCTCTGTGTTACTATGCTCCTCTGTGTTACTATGCTCCTCTGTTACTATGCTCCTCTGTGTTACTATGCTCCTTTGTGTGACCTATGCTCCTCTGTGCTACTTCTGTGTTGCCTCTGTTACCTATGTTCCTCTGTGTTACTATGCTCCTCTGTGTTCCCTATGCTCCTCTGTGTTACCTATGTTCCTCTGTGCTACTTCTGTGTTGCCTCTGTTACCTATGTTCCTCTGTGTTACTTTGCTCCTCTGTGTTACCTATGTTCCCTCTCTGTCCCCTCTGTGTTACCTCTGTTCCTTCCGTGTTACGTATGTTCTTTCTGTGTTTCCTATGTTCCTTCTGTGTTGCCTCTGCGTTACCTATGTTACCTCTGTGTTACCTAGGTTACCTCTGTGTTCCCTATGTTTCTTCTGTGTTACCTATGTTCCTTCTGTGTTACCTATGTTCCTTCTGTGTTACCTATGTTCCTTCTGTGTTACCTATGTTCCTTCACTGTTACTTCTGCGTTACCTGCGTTCCCTCTGCGTTCCCTCTGTGTTACCTCTGCGTTACCTCTGCGTTACCTCTCTGTTACCTATGTTCCCTCTCTGTTACTTCTGTGTTACCTATGTTCCCTCTCTGTTATCTCTGCATTACCTCTCTGTTACTTCTGTGTTACCTAAGTTCCCTCTCTGTTACTTCTGCGTTACCTGCGTTCCCTCTGCGTTCCCTCTGTGTTACCTCTGCGTTACCTCTCTGTTACTTCTGTGTTACCTAAGTTCCCTCTCTGTTACTTCTGCGTTACCTGCGTTCCCTCTGCGTTACCTCTGTGTTACCTCTGCGTTACCTCTGCGTTACCTCTCTGTTACCTATGTTCCCTCTCTGTTACTTCTGTGTTACCTATGTTCCCTCTCTGTTACCTCTGCATTACCTCTCTGTTACTTCTGTGTTACCTAAGTTCCCTCTCTGTTACTTCTGCGTTACCTCTGGGTTACCTCTTTGTTCCCTCTGCATTACTTATGTTCCCTCTCTGTTACTTCTGCATTACCTAAGTTCCCTCTCTGTTACTTCTGCGTTACCTCTGGGTTCCCTCTGTGTTACCTCTGCATTACCTCTGCATTACCTCTGCGTTACCACTTTGTTCCCTCTGCATTACCTATGTTCCCTTTCTGTTACTTCTGTGTTACCTATGTTCCCTCTCTGTTACTTCTGCGTTACCTGCATTCCTTCTGAGTTCCCTCTGCGTTCCCTCTCCGTTACTATGCTCCTCTGTGCTACTTCTGTGTTACCTCTGTTACTATACTCTTCTGTGTTACCTATGTTCCTCTATGTTACCTATGTGTAACCATTGTTTGGAATTACTATGTAATGAATTAGTTGAATGACAATAAATAGGTAAGCTAGGTAGAGAAGGTTAGGAACAGCTACTAGAGGGCAAAGATCAGCAAAGCCTCCTACCAGACCATGGCAATGTAGACAGGTTTAGGAGTGTCGTCAGCTCCAGGGCCAATTCATCGAGCTCGCCATCAAACAGAACCCCAACATAGGGCCCCTGGCCTGTACAACAATAACAGGGCCATTCAGAATAAAACTCCTTGTAAACATAAGTACACACAAATAACACATGTGGAGCTAAGGCTAGACTAACGTTAGCTTAGATAAAACACATCTGCCCTGGCTTTTCGGTGTTGTGTGTCTGCGTGCTCTTACACTCGTGAAGAGCTCTTGTCCTTCCGAACCACAACTCCTACGGACCTAGTTCCAGTTTTTTTAGCTTCTGCTATGGAATTAGCCCTTCTTTTGGCTAAAAGAGTGAGACGCCGCAGGGGAGGACGTGCGGGCGCCCTCGTGCGTCTCTGCACACGCGGCACTCGGACGCCCTTACCTGGGATTTTCCTCTCCAACGATCGCTCAACAAAATGGACGAACTGACGCTGCTGATGAGGCGAAACAGAGACTTATCTTCATCTCCTGTTTTGTGCTTCGCGGAGACGTGGCTTAGTGAGCCGGTCCCGGACGCCGCCGCGCGGCTGGAGGGCTTCGAGCTTCTTCAACGCGGACCGTCAGAGATCTCTGTGGAGGAAAATCACGCGGCGGAGGAGTCTGTTTTTACATCAACAACGCCTGGTCTTCAGATGTGACTGTGATCTCCAAACACTGCTCTCCTGATCTGGAATATCTCTTCATTAACTGCAACTCGCCACGTGAGTTCGCCTCATTCATTCTGGCTGTTGTTTACATCCCACCGAAGCGCAACGTGCACGTGGAAAGCGGCGCGCTCGCGGACCAGATGTAGAGTGTGGAGCGGACCTTCCCGGACTCCTTGTGTATTATCCTGGGTGATTTTAACAAGGGAATCTCAGCCACGAACTACCAAAGTCAGACAGTTTATTAAAGTTCCGACCAGAGAGCAGAACACGCTGGATCATGTTACACAACAGTCAGTAACGCCTTCCACGCCGTGGCTCGCGCTGCTCTCGGCTTCTCAGATCACGCCATGGTTCACCTGATCCCCACGTACAGACAGAGGCTGAAGCTCTCAAAACCTGCAGTGAGGACCTCTAAGAAGTGGACCAATGAGGCATGGAAGAGCTACGTGCGTGTTTGGACACTCCAGACTGGGAGGTTTGCCCAGTATCTAGTGTCTGGATGTTGGATATCTTGGTTGACAGTCTCTGCAACATCGCGTGGCGGTCGGGGACAGTGCCTCTGGACTGGCAGACCGGGGTGGTGGTCCCTCTGTTCAAGAAGGGGGACCGGAGGTGTGTTCCAACTACAGAGGGTCACACTTCTCACCTCCCTGGTAAGGTCTATTCCAGGTGCTGGAGAGGAGAATCCGACCGATAGTCGAACCTCAGATTCAAGAGGAGCAGAGTGGTTTTCATCCTGGTCGTGGAACACTGGACCACCTCTATACTCTCCATTGGGTGCTCGAGGGTTCATGGGAGTTTGCCCAACCAGTCCACATGTGCTTTCTGGATCTGGAGAAGGATTTAGACGGTGTCCCACGGGGTGCCCTTTGGGGGGTGCTGCGCGCAGTATGGGGTCTGGGGCCCTTTGCGCAGGGCTGTCCGGTCCCTGTATGACCGGAGCAGGAGCTGTGTTCGCATTGCCGGCAGTAAGTCAGACATGTTCCCAGTGCGTGTTGGACTCCGCCAGGGCTGCCCTTTGTCACCGGTTCTGTTCATTGTTTTAATGGACAGATCCTGTGGGACCACAGGATCTCATTCTCTGCTGTTTGCAGATGATGTTGTCCTGATGGCTCCATCAAACCTGGACCTGAAACAATGCTCTGGGACGGTTTTTAGCCGAGTGTGAAGCAGCTGGGGATGAGAATCAGCACCTCCAAATCTGAGGCCATGGTTCTCGACCGGAAAAAGGTGGCTTGCCTCTCCAGTGGGTGGGGAGTCCTTGCTCCAAGTGGAGGAGTTCAAGTATCTCTGGGTCTTGTTCACGAGTGAGGGAAGGATGGAGCGTGAGATTGACAGGCGGATCGGTGCAGCGTCTGCAGTGATGCGGTCGCTGCATCGGAAGTTGTGGTAAAGAAGAGCTGGTGGAAAGACAAAGCTCTCGATTTACCGGTCAATCTACGTTCCTACCCTCACCTATGGTCATGAGCTTTGGGTAGTGACCGAAACGAACAGATCGATGGATACCAAGCGGTCGAAATGAGTTTCCTCCGCAGGGTGGCTGGGCGCTCCTTTAGAGATAGGGTGAGGAGCTCAGTCACACCGGAGGAGCTCGGAGTAGAGCCGCTGCTCTCCACGTCGAGATGAGCCAGCTGAGGTGGCTCGGGCATCTGTTCCGGATGCCTCCTGGGCGCCTCCCTAGGGAGGTGTTTCGGGCATGTCCCACCGGGAGGAGGCCCGGGAAAGACCCAGGACACACTGGAGAGACTATGGTTCTCGGCTGGCACTGGGAACCCCCTCGGGATCCTCCCGGAGGAGTTGGAGGAAGTGTCTGGGGATAAGGAAGTCTGGGAGTCCCTGCTTAGACTGCTGCCCCCACGACCCGGCCCCGGATAAAGCGGAAGAAGATGGATGGATGGATGTTACACATTATACGTGACTTAAATTGAAAAAGCATTTGTTTGGAGGATCTGACCTGCAGCTGCTGTCCCCTGGCTTCTCGCCCACACAACTGAGTTGAGAGAGGCAGCTTAAATACCCAGTCAGAAAGCCTGTGATTGGGTGATTGGTACTGAGGCTAGTGACCTGTCTTGTGGAATGGAATTGAGGGGAAAACCTGGACCGGGCAACGGATTGGATAAATCCTAATTTTTACCCTGGGTTACAAATGTTCCTCTGTGCTACCTCTGTTACTTCTGTGTTACCTCTGTTTACTATGTTCCTCTGTGTTACTTCTGTGTTACCTCTGTGTTACCTCTGTGTTACTTCTGTGTTACCTTTGTTCCCTCTGTTCCCTCTGTGTTACCTCTGTGTTACTGACGTATAGCTGTGTTACTTCCTCTAAATAGGAGCCATAATCTCTGCCGTTATGGGTTGCTATGGTAGGGCATGAGGTGACGGTGGTCACGTAGTGATGTGCTTCGAAGGTGCACTGACTGCCTGCTCTGACAGGGGGAAGAGGGGAGAAGCAGAGTAGCTGTAGTTTTTGTTGACTGGGTCCTTTTTTGCTTCTCGTTTGCTGGTTACTTATTGCGTCAAAGGCCTACATTGTCATCCTCTTTGTGCAACCTGCATGTCAAGCTGCTGTGTATAATTATATCTCCAAAATGCATTTCGAGACTCAGTGTGCTCTTTTTACAATACAGCGCGTCATACATAGGTACTGGACCCGATCTCCTCTTAAGCAGTGACACAGGGTCACTAAAACACTCTGTGTTCCTTCCTCTGTGTTCCTTCCTCTGTGTTCCTTCCTCTGTGTTACTCCCTCTGTGTTACTTCCTCAGAACTCTAAGCCGAACTCGGAGGAGATCACGCTGATCTCGGAACAGCTGTCCATGGAGAAGGAGGTGGTGCGCGTGTGGTTCTGTAACAGGAGACAGAAGGAAAAGAGGATCTACAGCCCGGTGGCCACTCTGCCGGTCAAACATGGCTTCAGCTCCAGGATGGTGAGCAGCGGCAAATTAATCTTCTTTTTTACATAACACTATGATAAAAGTAGTTAGTATAAAGTCAATTTTTTTAAATGTTTAGCTAAAATTAGGATTTTGATGAATAATTCCAGCGCAATGGAAACCTTTTTTTTAAATTTATGTTTACCCTTAAATAAACATGTCAAATCAAATAATGTTTTTACTAACAGCAATTGTAATTTGAAGTAGTGGTCCAATCAGAGGGAAGAATGAGCCCCTCACTTTGGTGGGAGCGCCTGTTACAGTTATTACCTTTAATCATAGCATTTTCACTGAAATGCGAGTAAATCAGGAATGTGACAGAAACAGAGGGAAGAGAAGAACACACAAAAGTAACTGTGTGTTCCTGGTATGTGTTCTCAGACTGGCACCCCCAGGTCCTACAGCCCTCTGGCCTCCAGTGCAGGTAAGACCTCCTCCTCCTCCTCACACACGGACATGCACACACACACACACACACACACAGATCTGTGAGTGCTTATAGCTTTAACACAGCGATGTGTTCAGTGTCTTCCAGTTCATCTCCCCCCAGTCCAGGAGGAGCGTCCCCCAGCAGCTCTCCCTCTGTCAGCTCACAAGTCCACAGTTCTACCGGGTAGGTCAGCCATCGTGGCCACCCAAACGAGACAGCAGCAGTTAGCCAAAACAATTTGCCAGGCATTATTTATTCAGTCCATACTTTGCCCTGGAGTAAACATTCATCACATTCACTTAAATAAAGGAGAACAACATCTCAATTGAAGTTTACATTTTATTTGAACTTAGTCCAGGTACATGAGGCTGTTCGGTTTATCTCTCTGTAACTGCAGGTACAATAGACAAGTACATGCACTGAATATTAGGAGCAGAATAAGATATACAAATAAGATTAGATTAGCCTTTATTGTCCCCCTGCATTCAACCCATCCTTCAACCAGTGCCACTGTGAGGTGAGAATGCTAGCCACTCGGCCACCGTGCCGCTAACATAATATATCTCAGGCAAGGTCGGTGAAGTGTCTTACCCAAAACAACAGCTTGCATTGGTCCGACTTTCATGTTGCTGGACCAAGAATAGACCAAGACATTCTCGAGGTTCTACGGCTTCTCAGTTCTCAGTCTTTTTCCAATATTCTGGGTTAAGGTAAGGATAGAGAACTTTGTCAGTTTAGAATGACTTTTTGTACACATATTGTACTCAATAGGCTATTGAGGCTGTATAATCTAGTTCATTAGTCTTGCCCACCTTGAAGCCAAACCCTAACCTGATTTGCAGATGAAAATTACCAAGGATTTTCCCGTAATTATAAAAAACAAAAACATATTTATATAACTTTGCTAATCAGGTTTTAAAAGCTTACATTCAAAAATATATAAATTTGTAATTTAATGTAATTAGTTACCTCAAAGCTGGTGAGCCTCTGTCAGGCCTTTAAACTAAGGTTAAGGTAAACTTTAACTAGGAATTTGACTTCCAAAACCAGAGCTGAGTTTTCAGGTGGTCGGTCACTGTTGAGCTCCATTGGCCTTTCTGAGTTTAAAAGGTCACAGAGCCTTGAAGCCCACTCATAGTTTCTGTTATGTATATCAAAAATCCAATATGTTAAACATGCACAATAACCAAATGTGTCTTTGGCTCCAGGTCGTGGTATCGGACATGGAACGGGGCCTACCACCACTGATGCCTGGGAACACTCCAGGGAAGCCTCTTATACCCAATGGTTTTTTTTTTTTAATATTCTGTTGTGGATAGAATCTGGTCAAAAAGAGCCCCTAGGTTTTGGGTGTGATAGTTTTGAATTTATTTAAAGAGTATTATGTATTATGACAATCTTCCTGTGGGAGTCTAGTGCAACTGCAGACTAAAACAAAGCCTGTGCTGCTTTTTCTATTTACAGTTTACCAATGCATAGCATTTGTATGTAGCACGTAGAACATTGTGTGTGCAGGGGACCCCACCATTTCAGGCCATTTAAAAAGTCACTAACCACTATTTTGAAAACAAAAATTGTATTTGTATCTTTGAATGACTCAGCATAATAATATTTGTGTCCCCAGATCTGAGGTCAAAATATTCTAATCCAACCAGACTCTAAACATCACTCAAAATGCGTCACTTTAAAGATAACCAAACTCTTTGCAAGCTTTTAAATTGCTTCTTTAAGAAATATTTACATTTAGTTGTTTTAAAGTTGCACTCTAAATTCCACTGCTAAGGTATCTGAATAAGTTCGCAAGCTTGATTTATTATTATGAACTCTTTGGACACTTCAGCTTTGTCAGTGAAATATCTTGGGTGGCATACGGGATTACTCAATGAATGAAACACAACAAAGATCTGGGATTTTGTTTCATATGGAGATAACTTAATAATAATTTATTTTTAAACCGCTCAGGGACCATAACTCTAGACAACAGCTAGGTCCACTTTTTGGTGATCATTGAAACTCACTTCTCTGGGCTGTTTTTCATGGTTCTGCAGGGAGCCTGGTTTAGACCAAAGTGATGTAGAACCAAAGGTCAAAGGCCAGGAGTTTTTGAATGACGTCCCACTGAATGTGTGTGTTGTGTGTGACAAATACATGCTTTCAATAAAAACCCAAGCGTGAACTCTCTTGTCTTTAAATATTGTTGTTACACAATTAGAACTTTGAATCCGACTGCCCTGCATCGGCTTGAATGACTTCATTCAGAACCTTAATTTACTTGCAGTTACTTTGTCAGCAATGTTAAATCCACTTCAACAATAAAACCCTCCACCATGACAATATGGGTGCGCTCACACTTACACAATCATCACATAACAAGCTGAGACTAAATTCTGGACTAGATCAAGACTAAAGCAGGACAAGAACATCATCATGGTCAGACCATAAAAAGCACAACAATATGTATATCATGATCAAATAATACTTTTTATTACGTATCTTTGACAACGCCCAAGGTCACGGTACAATAAAAAACAAGATTAAAACATTAAAAACATTTACATTTAAGGCAAGCGTGTAGTTTTAAACAGATTTGATGAGAAGATGAGCAGTGAGGTGATTTGTGAAGCCTGGTCCAGAGTTCAGAGGTCAGTGTTTTCCAAATAGGGGTTCACGAGCACACAGCCTTATTCGCAGTCAAATGAATCACAGATTATTTTTCATATTGTTGCAAATGATTGAAATAAGAGCTTTTACAATGGTTATAAAAGAACTTCTCATTTTCCCTCTCAAAGCTGTGTTTAGAGTGAATCATGCATGTGGTACTTTTAACTTATCAAACGTCTCTTAAAGTCCCCTGTGAGGGCCATATTTAACAAGGGAGCTGCAGGGGAGCTCTAGCACTAACGTTTCACTGGGGTTTCTCAGGAGGGTTGTCTTCAGGTCGATGTCGGCTAATGTCATCAGGCTGGGGGCAACGAGGGACACTTCAAACGCCCCACACAAAGATTTACAAAGATGTTACGTTCATTATTAATCATTAATTATTTTCTTAATTCAATGACATAATATATTTGAGCTATATATATTTAGTTCCTTCTTTGTACCTGCTTTTTCCTGGTTCATAACATTTCAAATGCTCTCTGGGCTTTTAGTTTCAAACTGTTATCTTTGAAGAATGCAAACGGCACATCCACAAAAACACAATTAAATAATCTGTGATCAAAATGTGTACAGTCCCTGAGTGGTTGTTTGCTCCAGCGGATTCAGAGCTCTGTGAACCTGCAAAAGAGAGAGAGAGAGGAGCGAGAGAGAGCGAGAGAAGAGAGAGAGAGAGAAGAGAGAAAGAGAGAAGAGAGGAGCGAGAGAGAGAAGAGAGAGAGAGGAGAGAGAGAGAGAGGAGAGAGAGAGAGGAGAGAGAGAAGAGAGGAGAGAGAGGAGCGAAGGAGAGAGGAGAGAGAGAGAAAGAGAGGAGCGCACGTGCCGAGAGAGAGAAGAGCAGGGATGAGAGAGAGAAGACGAGAGAGAGAGAAGTCAGGTAGAGAGAGAGAGGGGATGCATAGAACCCAGAGAAAGTGTGATGAGGGATAGGAAACAGAGAGCAGGGAGAAGGACCGCCGAGGCAGAGAGATTCAGACAGGAGTAGAGAACAGAGAGTGGTTCAAGGGAGAGGTAGAGGAGCGAGAGAGAGAGAGAGAGAGAGAGAAGAGAGGAGCGAGAGAGAGAGAGAGAGAGAGGAGAAAAGAGGAGAAAAGGGAAGAGGTGGTCAGTTGGAAGGACACTCACACAAGCCACGTTTGGACTGATCCCAGAGCGGCGCTTTGTAACGGGCCGAGTGTGTGTCCCTGTCCTGGGCCGGGCTCAGGGTCCAGACAGTGGAGACACTTTTATTGATTTTTATTAAACCAACAAAGTTCCACAGAGTTTTAGCACCTCTTTTGGACCATCCCGATGCGCTTGAAAGTGAACCAGTCAAAACGTGGCTATAGGGGGTAAAGAGGGGCGTGGCTTACCCTTGGCGCCGCCCGCAGCAGTGTCGTATCTCTTTGTAAACGAGGCGAGACAGGAACTGCACACACATCAGAAGCACGAGTTACAAGTCTGTCGTAGGTCAGACAGTGTGGGCGGAGTTAAAGACCAGTCATATTGTAGCTTTACACCCAATCGAAACCATTACAACGGTTAGGGAGTTAGATGACCTACTTACTCGAGTTCAATACTGAGGAAGAATGGTGATTTATGATACTGGAAATGAAATCTTTTAGACAAAAGACTGACATTTTCAACACAAAATAATTGTTCTTTCTTTATCCAATATTGTGGTCTTATTCTAGTTCTGATAAATCTCAAGATTATTCTAAAACTGAATTGTCACAATTAGTTTTTTAAGAAAAAAAACCCTGAATCTATAAAAAGACAGTTTTTTTTCTCATATAACAAAAGTCAGACCAAATATTCTTCAGAAAGTGTCCTCACCTCATCAATAATAGTCTGGTTCGGTCATTTGGACTCTCGCTCACCCCAAAAAACTCCAGCGCATTGTAAATAAATCATCTAAAGTCACTGGACGCATCACACAACAAGAATCACCTCTGACCTCACGCACCTTGTTCCACATCTGTTCACACTCATGGCCTCTGGGAGGCGCTACAGGTCCATGACATCCAAATCAGTCAGATTCAAAAACTGTTTTTTCCCCATAGACATTTGGACTTTAAACCCCTTATGAAACCGCTCTGTTTACGTGTTTACCGTGTGTCGCGTGAGTGTTGTTATATGTGTGTGTTGCATGTGTGTTGCATGTGTGTTGTTATATGTGTGTGCTGCATGTGTGTTGCATGTGTGTTGTTAAATGTGTGTGTTGCGGTGTGTGTTGTTATATGTGTGTGTTGCATGTGTGTTGCTTGTGTGTTGGTAGGTGCGTGTGCTGCATGTGTGTTGCGTGTGTGTTGTTATATGTGTGTGCTGCATGTGTGTTGCTTGTGTTTCTTTGTTTAATTGTGCGTGTGCTGCATGTGTTGCTTGCTTGGGTTTATGTTGGCGTGTGCCGCATGGTGTTGCGTGTTGTAGTTGTGTTATGTATGTGGTGTTGTGCATGTGTGTTGCTTGGTTGGTGTTGTTATATTGTGTGTGCTAGCATGTGTGTTGCTTGTGTGTTATGTGTGTGTTGCATGTGTGTTGCGTGTGTGTTGGTATGTTGCATGTGCTGCATGTGTGTTGCGGTGTTGTTATGGTGTGCTGCATGTGGTGTTGCGTGTTTGTTATTGTGTTGTGTGTTGGTTATATGGTGTGCTGCATGTGTGTTGCGTCTGTTATGTGGTTGTTGCATGTGTGTTGCGTGTTGTGTTAAATGTGGTGTGGAAATGTGTGTGTTGCGTGTTGTTGTTATATTGGTGTTGCATGTGTTGTTCGGTTGCTATGCGTGTTTTGTTAATGTGTGTGTTGCATGTGTGTTGATGTGTGTGTGTTATATGTGTGTTGCATGTGTGTTGCGTGTGTTTGTTAAATGTGTGTGTTGTTAAATGTGTGTGTTGCGTGTGTGTTGTTATATGTGTGTGTTGCATGTGTTTGCGGTGTGTGTTGTATGGTGTGCTGCAGTGTTGAGTGTGTGTGTTATATGTGTGTGTAGCATGTGTGTTGCGTGTGTGTTGTTAAATGTGTGTGTTGTAAATGTGTGTTGTGTGGTGCGTGTGTTTGTTAATGTGTGTGTTGCATGTGTGTTGCGTGTGTGTTGTTAAATGTGCGTTGTGCATGTGTGTTGTGTGTGTGTTATATGTGTGTGTTGCATGTGTGTTGCTTGTGTGTTGGTATGTGCGTGTGCTGCATGAGTGTTGCGTGTGTGTTGTATATATGTGTGTGTTGCATGTGTGTGCTTGAGTGTTGGATGGTGTGTGCATGTGTTGCGGTGTCGTTTTTTATGTGTGTGTTGCATGTGTGTTGCTTGTGTGTTGGTATGAGGTGTAGCTGCATGGTGTGCGTGTGTGTTTTATATGTGTGTGTTGTTAAATGTGTGTGTTGCGTGTGTGTTGTTATATGGTGTGTGCATGTGTGTTGCTGTTGTGTGTTATGTGTGTGTTGCTTGTTGTTATGTGTGCGTGTGCTGCATGTGTGTTGCGTGTGTGTTGTATGTGCGTGTGCTGCATAGTGTTGCGTGTGTGTTGTTATATGTGTGTGCTGCATGTGTGTTGCGTGTGTGTTATGTGTTGTGTTGCATGGTTTATGTGTGTGTGCATGTGTGTGCGGTGTGTTGTATATGTGTGTGTTGCATGTGTGTTGCTTGTGGTTGTGTATGCGGTGCTATGGTGTTGCGTGGTGTTGTTATGTGTGTTGCTGCAGTGTGTGCTTGTGTGTTTATGGTGTGTGTGCATGTTGTTGCTTGTGTGTTTGTATGTGCGTGTGCTGCATGTGTGTTGCTGTGTGTTGTTATATGTGTGTGCTGCTGTGTTGTTTGCTGTGATTTATATGTGGTGTTGCATGTGTGTTGCGGTGTGTGTGTTGTTAATGTGTGTGTTGTTAAAAGTGTTTGTTTGCGTGTGTTGTTATATTGTGTGTTGCATGTGTGTTGTTATATGTGGCTGTGATGTTTGTATATGTGGTGTTGCATGTGTGTTGCGTGTTGGTATGTGATGTGCTGCATGCGTGTTGCGTGGGTTTGTATATGTGTGTGTGCATGTGTGTTGCGTGTTGTGTTGTATATGTGTGTCATGTGTGTTGCGTGTGTGTTGTAAATGTGTGTGTGCATGTGTGCTGATGTGTGTTGTTATAGTTGTGTTGCATGTGGTTGCGTTGTGTGTTTGTTAAGATGTGTGTTGTTAATGTGTGTTTGTGTGTGTTGTTAGTGTGTGTTGCATGTGTGTTTATTATGTGTGTGTTGATGTGTTTGCGTGTGTGTTTTAATGTGGTGTTGTTAAATGTGTGGTGGCGTGTTGTTGTTAAATGTGTGGTTGCATGTGTGTTGTTATATGTGTGTGTTGCATGTGTGTTGTTAAATGTGTGTGTTGTTTAAATGTGTGGTTGCGTGTGTTGCTAAATGTCTGTGTGTTGCGTGTGTGTTGTTATGTGTGTGTTGCTTGTGTGTTGCGTGTTGTTGTTAAATGGTGTTTGTTAAATGTGGTGTTGCATGTATTTGTGTATATGTTGTGTGATGTCGTGTGTGTTGTTATATGTGTGTGTTGCATGTGTGTTGCATGTGTGTTGTTACATGTGTGTGTTGTTATATGTGTGTGTTGCATGTGTGTTGCGTGTGTGTTGTTAAATGTGTGTGTTGTTAAATGTGTGTGTTGCGTGTGTGTTGTTATATGTGTGTGTTGCATGTGTGTTGCGTGTGTGTTGTTATATGTGTGTGTTGCATGTGTGTTGCGTGTGTGTTGGATATGCTCATCACATTTTCGCCATGGTAAATGTGACAAAAATGCCTAATCACAATTTAATAGGTCTAATTATTTTGAAGTAACATTACTCTTACTAGAGTACATTTTTGGGCCCCCCACTCGCTCCAGGTTCTGAGGGGCACGCCCACGTCAATCAAAACACAACAGAATGATTACTACCCAATTTTTGCAATGAAAATTGTCCTTGCACATTCTTACCAGACAGGCCAGCACGTCGGCGCAGATGAGCATGTAGAAGACATTGTTCCAGCCGCTGGGGGAGATGATGCCGGCCAGCAGGGGCCCCAGGGCCGCTCCTGTGCACAGGACATGTTACCCTCCACGTCTGGTCCTGACTCAAACCCTACTGACCCTACCACCCAAACTCTACTGGCCCTAACCCCCCAAACCATACTGGCCCCTGCTGGGTTGGACCACCCCAGCACAGCCAATCAGAGCATTGCTTTCGGCTCTGACTTCCTGATACTTTATTAGCTGCAGAGCAGACAGTGGTCTCATTTGATTACAAAGTGCTGCTTTTCCAATATATGTATAACCTCCTTTACAAATCTTTAACCATAATTAGCTAGTTGGCGCACCTTTCCCTAAACTATGGTCAACTTAAATCAACCCATAACCATGCGGTGGTTGATTTAATACAGAAGGATTCATTTGATCCCTCTTAATTCCTCTTTTCCTTGATTTCTGACTGTAAAGGATCCAGGACATATTTGGGATTTGGAAACTATAAGGTTAAGTTACACTTTATTGTCCCCAAAAGGAAATGTGTCCCATAGGACATCCTTCAATGCTGCCTGAGGACCCATCTCCAGATCTTGGTCTAGTCTTGGTCAGGGTAACTGAAGGATTTGATGTATGGTGCATGATTTGGGTTGATGGAGGAAAAGGGAGCCCAGAGGGAAACCCACCCAGACACAGAGAGGAACCTGCAAACTCTGCACTGAAAGGCCCTGAGTCAAACCTAGAGCCTAATGGCTGTGAGGCGAGAGTGTTAGCCACTCTGCCGCTGTGCAGGCAACTATCTGAGAAATGATAATGGGTCTAATGGGAGGGATCTGTCAACCATGACGCCGGTCCCAAAGTGTTCCTCTAACGACTCTCTGGGAGAATTGCTGTTTGGATGTGACCCATAACACCAGCAGTACCAGGTCACCCACATTCAGTTCCACAGTTACACAGAGACCTACCCACAGAGCCGGTGCCGTCAATGATGGCTGTGACTGTGGACAGGGCCCTGGAGTTCCCCCTCAGGCTCTCGTGGGTCCCCTGAAACACACACACAATGCTTCACTCCGCAGTGCACCTTTGGCCTTCGTACTCTCTGCTGTCAATGTGCTCTTTAGTATGCTAGCACACCAGGGCTGGAGAACTTTAACTTCTTTTCCATTGTAGAAAAAGATTCAGTTGTAGTCATCTGGACTCTGTTTTAGAAAAAACGATACGTTTCGACTCTCATCCAAGAGTCATTCTCAATCAGAGAAACAAGTCTGAGAACTCAGGTTTTATATCCTACTCTGTGAGAGCCCTGCCCACAGGGCGGGACCTCCTGTTCTTTTCCATACATTTACACTATTTTCAGATGGAACATATTAAAAACCATGGTAAAAAGGTTTCCAAGGACGTCTGGACAATGTTTTGGAAATCAAGACATTTCAGCTGCCAGTTATGATCAATCTGAAGAAGCTAGAATTTAATGGATTTCTGCAGAATCAATAAGCTAAGCACTAAACTAAACTAAGAAGTAAAAGAAATTATATGTTTTGTTCCGAATTATGAGAATATTTGAGTGTTTTTTGACGGCCAATCATGGTCCGATTCCAGAACCTTTTGCATTTGAACAGAATGTAGGAGGGAGTGGCTGTTCAGGCAAGGAGGGTGGGGCTCTTGGAGGACAATGTGTAAAGCACATTAAGAGAGAAGGGGGGGACAACCCATAAGCCCCTGGGCATGCAGTACATCCCTGTACTAAATACTCTTTTTTCGTTTGACCCTATTATAATGGTGTTCCTTCATCCTTAACTTTATGAGAGTTGTCCTGCGTGTTGGAGTAATGTATTGTCCTACATTTGAGGCTCCACTGCTCAGAAAAATCCTGTATTCACCTACCCCCTATCCCCGCCCACAGCGCTGTATTTACTGCAATTATTAAATGTAATTATTAAAAGACTTTCAAACACATTTTCAACCGTAAAATAGTAAATAAAACTATGGCTTGTTACGGTGAAATGTCACTATGAGGGGGCGGGGCCAGCAGCTGTTTTGAACAGGAAGTCAGTGGGTGTGTTTCTATCAGCCGTTTGATATTGTTCTTTACAATCAACTAAATGTAAAGTCACGGTCTACGAACATTATAGTTTATTCAGAATAATATGTCTCCTTTCAGTGAGCTGGAGCAGGTCAAATGTTAACCTGCAGATGGCGCTGGTCACTGATAAAATTGATCAGGGAAAACATTTGTGGATTCTTCTGTTGAGAATGTCTAATTCTTATGAAAAACCAAACATGTCCATACCAGGTCAGCAGACACAGCAGTGGTGATCAGGGCGTAGGGGCCGTTGACCAGGGCCCCGCAGAGGAGCAGCATCCCTGTGGACACAGCAGGAGCCGCTCACTACACAGACTCTGGGCACTAAACTGTAAACATGTGTAACTACCAACAGTAGTTAGTACATTTAGATTATACCAAATATGGTTCTGTGCGCTGGCTCCGTCCTCCCCCACCCCCTCCCGGGCTTGCTGAGGAGGACTCGGACCAGGAGGGATCGGACCACGGAGGCCCGGCTTCCGGCCCCGGTACAATTCTCAAGCAGTTGCAGGGGCTGCAGAGGGCATTTGAGGTTGAGGAGAGGCGGATCTGTTCCCAACACGGGTCCAAGCCGTCCCTTCGTCCTCGACCTAAGCCAACTCGGAATCCAGGGCCACCTCCTAGAGCCGACCCATCAATTGGTGGTGTTTTATGGCGGTTGGTATCCATAATGTTACATTACTGCCATTCTTTAGACATTATTCATCAGACCCCATTCTTTAGTTGTTGGTGCAAAGGCGCATCCTTCTTCTTCTTTGGCTTTCCACAGCGGCTGGCTTCCATAGTGCCACAGCACCGCCACCCACTGTAGTTGTGACTCTTGGAGTCACTTTCGCTGTTGTCACCGCCTCCATGGCAGTCAGCAATTGAGCGGACAACACCACAACGACGCCACCAACTCTACAACCGTCCAATTAACCCGGTGTTACATAAGTAAGTAACTAAAGCCCCACATGATCCCTGTAACTGGACTGTAAGAAGATTCCGCAGATTGAATTCCTGCTTATTAGTTTGAAACCATAAAGACACGTCAGTTCTTTCTTTTTCATATGCCGAACAGTGGAGCAGCACATGCTCAACAGTTTCTGGTTGAATTGGTCTGACCAATTGAGTCCAGCATGGCCTCTCTCTCTTCCCCCTGCCTTCTTGCCCATGGATCTGCATGGGCCAACGGTACTCTATCTCATACAAATGTCGTCCAGTATCACAACAATTCCAATAGTCCTGCCAGAGTTCATACACATGACACTTAATAATGGGCTTGATGATTTCAGGTTTGCTTATTTCAACCAGTACATCAATTGACAGTCGCCTAAGGGATTTCTTAGCCAGCAAATCTGCCATCTACCCCAGCATGTGCAGGAACCTCACATCTTTCCTGGACAGAGAGCATCAGATAGAAGATGTTGTATAGAATATCCTGTCTGCAATCTGATTTTCCGGATTTAATGCTTTGTAGTGCAGAGAGGCTGTCAGAAGCTATCACAACGTCGTGAGACTGTAAAGTAGACAAAGCCCACTCCATTGCCAGCCATATCGCTATGAGTTCCGTGGAGAAGACAGAGAGATGGTCTGTTAACCTCTTCTTGACCGCTATCTCAAGGTCGGGTATGAAAAAGGCAGCGCCTGTTCGGCCACTCTCGGGATCCTTAGACTCATCAGTATAAATAACCTCATCATCAGGATGCTTATCGATGAGCTCTTGAACAATAAGCTGTGGTGTCTTTACAGGTTTTCCTTTAAGCTTGCGACAGTATCAACAGGAGCCGGAGCAAACTTCCAAGGAGCTATGGTGGCCAAAGCCACGGAAGGGTTCAAGGTAAAACCGCTTAGTCCGGCAAGTCGTGCTTTTGTATTTCCTACCCAGCTAAAACACCAGTCGTCAGCCTCATGATGTTACCCATATTCCCTGAGAAGTTTCCTCCGGGTGAGTGCTTGTATGTCCTTGCACATTTACCCCATAAGCTAACATAAGATGTAATCACCGGAACCGTAGTGGCATTTCTCCCAATTCAACTTGCATCGCAGTGACAGGGGCAGTCTTAAAAGCCCTACAACAGATACGCAAGGCTTGGGCTTGTTCTAAGTCAAGTTTCTTTAAGTTTGTTTCAGCTGAAGACATGTAAGCAATACAGCCATAATCAATAGCTCCTCTCATAATAGCCCAGTAAATAGTCAGGAGCGATTTCCAGCTGCTCCCCAGTCCCGGCCAGAAAGACAACGCAGCAGATTATTCACGTTTTTGCATTTATCTCTAGTCTTATCGATGTGCTGTGGCCAATTAAGCTTTTCGTCAAAGATGACTCCTAGGAATCTCAGGTTCAAGTACCTGTACATGCAGTTTAAGAGAGACTTTCTCAATTCAGAGTCCACTGCTCCACCTGCTGTATTGCTCTCTGCATTTTCTTCTCAATAAATCGGAGATTTCTGCCTCACACCCACAGTGTGCATCGTCAGCATAAAAGCTTCTTCCAACAGATGGATCTACATCTCTAAATATGTCATTTTTCATGACATTGAACAGAATAGGGCTACACACACTTAGTAAACTGTGCCTACTCTGGTTTGAATTTTTGGCCAGACAAGAAACTCCTTACCCAGACAAACAACTTTCCCTTCACACCACACTGACGCAACTTGATAAGAAGCCCTTCCTTCTAAACCATATCGTACGCTTTCTCCACATCAAAGAGTACTGCAACAACTTTTTCCCTGTTGGTCTTGGCTACTTGGACTTCAGATTCCAAGCATAACACAGAATCCATAGTATTTCTGCCCCTGCGGAAACCACTCTGGTGAGTGGAAAGCAAATTCTGGTCAACCGCTTGGTAACCATCCGTTCCAGGGTTTTCCCTAGTTGCGACGTCAAAGCGATCGGCCTATAGCTCGATGGGCTAGACGGGGGTTTGTCTGGCTTCAGGACTAGTACTACAACAGATTGCTTCCACGCTAACCGAATACATCCTGAATCCCAGACAAAATTGAATTGACTTAAGAGTAGACCAAGTGCGTTATCAGCTAAATTAGAGAGCATATCATAGCACACCTCATTTTTACCAGGAGTCGTTTGTCTGGCCTTAGACAGCTCACCTCGTAGCTCCCATAGACTGAACGGGAGGTCAAGGTCATCTTGGCTGGTGCCTAATCAAGTCAACATTCTGTGTGAGTATCATCCCTGCATTGCTTTACTGCAGGCAAGAGATTGTCAAAGCTGTGCACAGACACAAAAGTACTAGCCAGCAGTTCAGCTTTATCAACGTTGCTGACTGCTTCAACATCGTTTCTTTCTTCACTAGAACTGCTATCTCATAACTGCGCTTAACTCCACTCATACGCAGTTTTTAATCATCCCCCAGACATCACCAAGTCGCGTTTCTCTTCCAATTCTGGAACAGTACTGCCTCCAATAGGTTCTTTTGGCCGTCCTTACAGTTCTTCGCACAACTGCACAAGCTTTCCTGTAGCCAATGAGGGCATCTATAAGGTGAAGACCCTTTAACCTCAGTAATGCCTTATTCCTTGTCCTAATAGCTTCACCACATGCTTCATTCCTGTTTGTTCCAATCTGCACTTGCCAATTTCCACCTCTGGATCTTTGTCCCTCTGCACACGCAGCTGCCAACTACAGTGCGTATGGGGTAGTGGGCGATCACTTCCAAACAACAAACTACTCTATGAACTTCCCAACTACTAATGCCCGCTATGTCTTTGGACACAGAAGCGTGAGATCTATTGCACTTTCCGTATTGCTCACAATATTGTATCAGGTTCCCTGCCCATCATTCAGACAAAACAACTCTCTCCGATCAATAAAATCTTCCTCCACCAATCCATTCCTATCCGTACTTCTAATACCGTCCCACAAAGTGCTGTGTGCATTAATTGCGCAATGTCCGCTGGCACGCTTCGCACCAAACCGCAGTCCGTTTCCCTTGAACATCCTTGAGAGCCAATACCGAAATATTTAAGAAAAAGAATCCAGCGTTAGCAAAAAAAGGCAGTGCCCGGGTTATACAAATTCACTACAGTGACAGCTATAAGCATTACCAAACCAAATTCTAATAGCCATAGCTCCTAGGCGGAGATTTGTAGCGCTTTACTCGAATAATAGTGACAACAGTGTAATTAAGGTCATTCGGAATAAAAAAAAATAAAAGCTACACCTCTACCCAATTACCCGCTCATAGCCTGTCATTCCTTACACTCACCGTATTTCCTGGTATTATAAACTCCCGTCTAGGTTGTAGCCAAGTCTCCTTATGTACACATGAGGTTTGTCCCGTAACGGGGTAACAACAAAATGCTTAAATTCTTGGCCATTGGCAAGAAGGCTTCGCGCATCCTCCATTGCAACACAGCAAAACTATCGCCATTAAGAAAGACCAGAACATGTCGGCAAGGGGGGAACTCCGAGTCCCCCGCAGTTCGCTTTATATCTTCCACTTCTTACCACTCACCCCGGATCCTTTGTTCCAAGGTATCGTCCTGCGGTTATAGAGATGATCCTGATCTTTTCAGACTTCTGCGTTTGAGCAGTAAAGTGAATAATCTCTTCCACCATAAAGAGGAAAAATTCCTTCCTTTTCAGAATCAAGACACCCTCAGCACTCTCGGAAGCTTCACCCTTGGAGGCTCCGCACGCGGAAATTGCACCCTTATGAGCTCCACACTGGCTGGGAGCAGCGCAGGTCGCTCTCACTTTGCTCTGGCGGTGGGCAATGCTGGCACCGCTGATTTTCATTTCCCCACCGTATCCACTGAACACTTATCACCGCCTCTGTCCTTGGCACTAAATTTCTTAAAGACTGCCTCTGCATAGATACAGATATAGCCCATGAGAGACTTTGACAAATTTTTCCACCTCAACAGAATCCCTTTTGCTAAACTTGCATCCCCTGTAGGCAGAGCTATGCTCTACCCCACAGTTAACGACAGCATTTCAGTTTTGCACACCCCCTCGTCACATTTCCCGTACTCGTGATACCCCGCACATTTCCCACACCTCTGCTTCTCTTTGCAGGCTGCTGCAATTCTCATGACCATTTAGCGCTGGCACTCCATGAAGCAACGTACCAAGTGGTGGTGGGACATATGGCCACGTAGCCTGAGTAGCTCACGAATCCAATGAACACTTTACGGGGCAGGCATTTCCCTACAAACTTTAACATTACTGACAGGTTGTCACATCTTCCTCCATCCCAGGTAGTTTTCAATCGCCTGGCCTCGGTCTCTAAAAACCTTAGTCCTCTCCAGCTAAGCACTCCTTTACTTCCCCCACAGTCATCTTCGTAGGGATGCCTGTGATAACTCATTATTTCAGCATCCGAAACGACAACCATTTTCGTGTACTTTTAATCTTGATTGCTTTTCCTTTGCTGAGCTGCGTCTTCGCACACAACCAGCTTATCCAACGAGCCATGTTTTTTCCAAGGACTCTCGCATTTTTGATCTCTCCCACTGCCTTATGTAGGCTCGACGTTAATTTTGCCACTGGACTCCACTCCTTAAAGGACGCACTTCACTGTGTGAGTTTCACGATCACTGCTATGGTATGACTGTTTTCCACTCTGTGCTCCCACTCCTGACCTTAGCGGTTTCCTCCTGCGTCTCATTGCCACAACCTTCCGACCCGGAAGGGCCCTTGGGCTTTCCAAGTTTCCGTTTCTTCCTAGACTTAACAGGATTAAAAGTTTTAGCCACCGATCATAGGGACCTGCATTCCTTTCTTTTATGTTTGCATGACGTGCCTTGTGCCCTCCCTATGCTTTATGACAATGTATATTCTTTGAAGATCGAGCCTGTTCTTATAATTATTACTCTTCTTGTCGGGGATCAGTGAATCGGTTAGCAATCTGCATGTACCTGTTCGGTTCAATATATTCAATAAAGTTCCTGAACCCATCCTCGCGTCTCACGTTGTTTCCATCTGTCCAGTTATACATCCGGGCCTCAAGTAGTGCTCTGGCCGGCACTCCAGAGCAATGACAGCAATGGTTTTATGGTTTTTAGTGTATTATATATTAAAATATTCATCTCTGTAAAGTAAGAAAAAGTACGCTACGTATGTACTGCATGTATTTATCTGCACACACATTTCTAAACAGTGAATTAGATGTTGATTAGACGTTGAGATGAGCTCACCCACAGACATGCCCAGGCTCTGCTGCCCCAGGCTGTTATAGACCAACAACTGCAACACAACACAACACCAAAGATTAGACCATTCCCAGAAATATGCCAGCATTTGAAATTGTACATGTTATGAAACAAATGATCTTCCATAAAATTGTCTTCATGAGCACGCACCATGGGGGCTGCAGTGATCAACATGACCCAGCAGGTGGCAGCTCGAGCCCCGGTGTAATCTGAGACCAGACCAGCCAGGATCCCCCCTGCACACAGCCAATTAGAGGTCACGTAAGACAACAGCCAATCAGAGATCACACAGGACAACAGCCAATCAGAGGTCACCACCTAAAAATCACACAAGACAACAGCCAATCAGAGGTCACACAAGACAACAGCCAATCAGAGGTCACACAAGACAACAGCCAATCAGGGCTCACACAAGAGATCATCACCGATCAGACAATGGTAAATTCTGGTTATGTTTATTTTTAGTCATTACCAGGTTAGCAGGTTGTTAGCAGGTCGTTAGCAGGTCGTTACCCATTAATAATAATGACACAATGTGAAAGCATAAATGAGGTTAAGGCATAGTGAGTCCCACATAAACATCACATCTCACCCAAGATTTTTCAAATTTTTCCAGTTTCAAGTCAAGTCTGAAAGTAATTTTTTCCACATGTCTGATGTCAGTTATAATGTCCATCTAGTCCTTAATGGTTGGGGGGTTTGTGTCATCCATTTCCTTGTGATGGCTTTTTTTCCTGGTGCCAAGATCATAGTACAAAGATATTAATTTATTGTGTCCATGGTAGGAGATTTGAGGCCCAAGTACATTGTTCTGAAATCTAATGGGATGGTATCAAATGCAGTCTAACTCCTTGTTGATTTCAGTCCAATATTTTTGAGCAACGGGACAGTCCCGACACGTGGTAGTGCTTTGCTTCCTGTTGCAATAAAGATTAGGTATAGAAACAGGTTAGGCACAGAAGTATAATAATAAAAACAGATCATAAGGACAGAAAATATTGCACAGGGATGATTAACATTATGTCACAGTATTGCACATGATTATGAAAGCTGAGTGACACGTTCAGGACTAACTGTGTTTGTTGTAAAGTCTCAGCAGCAGAAGGAAAGACCTGTGAAACCTCCTTCACACAGCGAGGGTGGATCAGTCTGTCACTGAAGCTGCTCTCCAGAGCGGACAGAGTGTCCTGCAGGGCAGGGGGCGACACTCATGGTCCAGCATAGACGTGAGTTTAGCCAGGACCCTTCTGTCCCCCACCTCCCTGCACCGAGTCCAGAGCACAGCCCAGGACGGAGCTGGACTTCTTGATGACTTTGTCCAGCTTCTTCTCTCCCCTCTGTGATGCTGCTGCTCCAGCAGACCACACCGTACAGGAGGGCTGATGCCACCACCGAGTCGTAGAAGGTACTCAGGAGTGGCACTGTCACTCCAAAGGACCGGAGTCTCCTCAGGAGGTAGAGTCGACTCTGGCTCTTCCTGTTTGTGTGATGAGTCCAGTCCAGTTTGTGGTTCAGATGAACATCCAGGTACTTGTATGAGTCCACTCTCTCAATGTCCCTTTCCTGGATTCACTGGTGAGGGGGCAGCAGAGTGGCGTCTGCGGAAGTCCACCATCATCTCCTTGGTCTTCCCCGCGTGGGATGATAAGGAGGTGGTGGGTGCCTGAGCCGCAAAGTACCCTGCACAGAGTTCCTCGTCTCTGAGTCGTCGGTCGCGCGGTGAAGGCGAGGGGTTCCGGGCTGACAGGGCGAGGAAGGATGGAATGACACCTGTCCACAAAGTCCTGCACAAGTCCTCTACTCTGCATCGTCGTCGTCCGTGATGAGTCCGATGATGGCAGACCGTCATCAGAGAACTTCTGCAAGGACACAGCTGTCCGTGTCGTGTCTGAGGTCTGCAGTGTAGAGGGTGAAGAGAAAGGGCACGAGGACGATGCCCTGGGGCACCCCCAGACTGCAGGGCCGAGTGTCAGACACAGTCCTGGGCTCTGACAAACTGGGGTCGGTTTGTGAGGTAGTCCAGGATCCACTCCACCAGGTTGTAGTCCACGCCAGCCGTCTCCAGCTTGTCCCTCAGGAGCAGCGGCTGGATGGTGTTGAAGGTGCTGGAGAGATCGAAAAATATAATCCTCACAGCGCTGTCAGGCTTGTCCAGGTGAGAGAGAGAGCGGTGCAGCAGGGAGATGACAGCGTCCTCCACTCTGATGCCAGGCCGGTATGCAAACTGCAGCTCACGGTGGAGTGGAGGTGGTCCAGGTCCAGCCACTCCATTGTCTTCATCAGATGGGACGTGAGAGCCACTGGCTTGAAGCTGTTGAGGTCTTTGGCGCGCGGTGCCTTGAGCACTGGTACCACACAGGAGGTCTTCCAGACCTGTGGTACCAACCTCAGCTTCAGGCTCATGTTAAAGACATGCTCCATAACTCCCAGGTAGCATTTTCCCGTGAGTAATGGGCACTTTGGCTTGGTGTTATGAAGAAACGTGACGCATTTTTCCAACATAATTCCCTCCAAACATGTGATTTTGTAGTCCTCCACTGGGATGTACACACATTTTTCCCATTCCTCGTCCATCAGAACAAGGTTACCTTCTGTTTCCAATTTGTTTTTAATATATTTAGTAGAGTAGTTGTCCAGATTAATAATGCATTGATATAATTTGGATATGATTCACTTTGAAAGCCTTGATAATAAATTCAGGCAGAGGGTTATAATGTTTATTACTTTGTTTAATTTCTTGGTTAAAATAACTCCTTATTTGTAAATACGTATAGAAGTCCTGTTTTCTCCAAGTCAAAGGATTCTTTTAACATATCAAAGCTTTACATATGATTATATACTGGGAATAAATATTTTTTTTACATACTTTTATACCTTTTTTAATCCAGACCTTGAATAGCAAGTCAGTTCTATTTGGTACAAAACCTTGGTCATAAGCCAACCACTTTAAAATGTAAACATCTTTGTTTTGTTTGTATGTCTTCATTAGCTCCTTCCATGTTGTAAGCACAGATTCTACCCAGGGATTCTTAATTTCCTACCAAATGACTCAACAGTAAGGCCTGTACAGGAACCCCCGTCACAACATTAATCTCGATATTTTTCCATTGAGCTTTATATTCTGGGTCACACCAGAACAGCAACGCTATGATTTGAGCTGAGATAAAGTAGCTTTTCAGACAGGGTAAACCCCAGCTTCCTTTTTATTTTGATAGTTGTAAAGTTTTAAATCGGACAAATCTTGAGATTGTTTTATTCCACTCATCAAACAGCCGGTCGGGAATGGAAATCGGGAGAGGCTGGAATATATAGAGAAATATTGACAAAACCTTCATTTTTATAGTTTCAATCCTTTGATTTAGACTTAAGTATGGGATAAGATTAAATTTTTCAAGATCTTTCTTTATAGTGGAGAAAAGAGGAGTATAGTTTATCTCTAAAATTGTTGATAGTTCTTTATGGAGGACCACACACAAATATTTAAGCGATTCTGTCCATTTAAATGGGTAAGTCTTTCTAAGGGCAGAGGGGGTCGCCAGTGAGAGAATTTCAGTTTTTTTGTAAGTTCAGTTTGTATCCAGACATTGGACCTATATCTCGAAGGAAATGCATCACATTGGGTATGGACATTTCTGGTTTGGTCAGATAAAGGAGGACATCGTCAGCATAGCAGGCAATTTTATGTTCTTACCCGTCGATTGAAACGCCATAAATTGTTTCTGATTGTCAAATATATTGGGCCAATGGTTCCAAGAACAAAGCGAACAACAGAGGGGACCAAGCACAACCCTGCCTCATCCCTCTTTCCAAAGTCAGTGTGTCTGTCAAGTGACCATAATTTTTATTATTAAATCATATATTTTAAATTTGATTATCACTTTAAATAAATAAGGCCAGCTAACAGAGTCGAGAGCTTTCTCAGCGTCCAGACTTATTATTACTGCTCTGTTTTGTTGTTTCTGTACTTGGTTCATTATGAGTAAAGATCGTCTTATGTTGTCTTGTGTTTGTCGTTTGTTTATAAATCCTGTCTGATCATTGTGTACTAAACCTGGGAGTATTTGTTCCAGTAGACATAATTGAGGTATAGATACGATAGTCCACATTCAGAGATTGGTCTATATGAGGCACAGTCAAGTCGATCCTTCCCCTCTTTAGGTGTGTCTGTCTTTTAGAGCTTTATACCACTCTGACGTGAACCCGTCACTCCCTGGAGATTTAATGTTTTTTAGTCTTTTGATTGCACTTTGAATTTCTTTGATTGTTGATTCAGCACCTAATTTGTTGTTTTGTTCTTCGATCATGGCGGGTAAATTGAGAGTGTCCAAAAATGACCATATTTTTCTTCTTTGTGTCCTGATATTTTGGTGAAAAGGTTTTAGTAAGAGGAATCAAATGCTGATTGTATTTGGTCGTGTTTGGTTAAACTTGTGTTATTCTGCCTATCTCGTATTTCAAAAATGTTTCTCTTTGCCTGTTGTTTTCTGAGCTTCCAAGCTAATAGTTTCGTGAATTTTGAGCCGCTTTCGTAATCATTTTTTTTATTATTTCATGTGAGGCCAGGTCATTAATCTCACCCCGTGTCTTTTTAATTTCCTGTTGCATTTGTGGATCTTTGTTTTCGGCATGTTTAGTCTCCAGCAGCTTTAGTTTTGTAGATTGTTTAGATTTTTCTGTCTTTGTTTCTTTTTGGCTGAGGCGACAGCAATTACCCTGATAAAATACTACCCCTCAAAACTGCCATTGCTGCATCCCAGAGGATGGGTGGAGAAACTTCACCATTGTCGTTTTCCTCTATATACGTCTCAATGTCCTTTGTTGTCATTTTTACAAATTGTGGCTCATTCATCACCAGAACTTTGTGAACTTGAGACATCCAGTGTTGGCTGAATATGTAAGTTCCAGTCTTAGTGTGTAGAGTAGTTGTAGTATTTAGAGGTGTAAGTGTGTGGAAGGCCACCACAAATAAGGGTTCCCTCAGAGTGGTTTGCAAAATCAGATCCACAACTTCAGTATAGAAAGTGAGGTCACTTCCAGGTGCATAAGTAATTTAAGTTTTAAGTTTTGGCATATACATTCATTAAAGTAAATACACTTCCATTAATAGTTCCTTTGACCAATACAAATCTGCCCTCTCCGTCCCTGTGTTCAAAAATCTGATCAAAGGCTTTTCGGCTTGAAATGTAGTATGGCCACTCCCCTTTTATGTTTGCCCCTGTATGAAGAATATTAAAGTCTGTTATAACCAAATATAGTCAGTTTTTGATGTTCTAAGTCAGTGTGTTTCTTGTAGGTATATAATATCAATGTTCTCTTTTCTCATCTTTGTCAATATCTTTGACCGTTTTTTAGTTTAATTGGGCCCAATATGCCATGAACATTAAAAGATGTTATTCGTAATTTTTCACGAATTCAATTTGTGTTAAACATATTGATAGTATTCTTGTATCCATGCACATTTTACTACAAAACAGTATAAACATAGTTTATTTTTTTAAAAAGCCATGATCCCCAGTCCCGTCCCATTTGAAACTTTAAACCAAATCTTTCACACGATTCAACTCTTTCATATATAAGCCTTTGAGTGCATTTACTGGTGTTTTTTGGTATTTAGAGGTGTAGTTGAGGAGGTAACTTCTTTCCAGTTTGGATTTTTGGATTATCCCTTTACTGCTTTTCACATCTGTACTCCTACTTAAAACTATTAATCAAAATAAAGTGACAGTCTTCCTAAAACTGCAGTGGTTCTCAAACCTTCTACACCAAGTACCACCAAAGAAACGGTTTGTCTTTCTGAATAGCCCTAGATCTAAATTTGGTCACTAACAGGACTATTCCAGGTCTAAATTAGGGCTAAACCAGGTCTTAAGTAGGAATACACCATTGACACAGCAGTTTTACAAGAAAATGACTCAAAAAAGAAAATAAATGTGAATCAAATGTAGTTTGTTTTAAGTACTCTTAAGTAAACACAGGTGTAACTCGCAGCAGATGTGCCCATGCACCAGAGAAAAGAAGAAGCTAGTTTGAGAAACACTGCTCTACTGAATACCTAGTTCTGCATTATGTATCTCTTTTTATATATATATATATATATATGTATATATGTATATATATATAAAGTATATATATATGCGGGTAGTTTATATATATAAAAAGTAGTTACATATACTGAGTGAGATAATATATATATATACATATCACAAATCAGAATATATTATTCTTTAAAGTATTTTTATTTTTAGAAAGGCTAACTGCTGCCAAATTGAACTTCTTTATCATTTAACATTTTTGGTTTAACTAGGGTTAACCTTTTTAACTTTTGCATGTGGATCTGTCACTATGCACAGTCGCTAGAGGTATTGTGCGTAGTTCACTGTACGTACCGATGATCCCCCCCACGTCAAACAGAGTGGACGTATCTCCGGCTTCTTTGGCATCAAAATGTGCTGCAAGAACAGAACAGAGTAAGATCTGAGAGACAAATATCCAGAGCGACAGAAGGACAAAGGTAGATGAGGATGATCTGTTGTGGAGGACACTGACCCACGTTGGAGATGTACAGAGGCAGCCAGAACAGGAAGGTGTAGCTGACCAGTTTAGCAAAGAGCATAGAGGCAGAAGGAGAACTCCAACACGCCCTAAGTAAAACACAGAAGGAACATCAGAACGCCCCTGAAGCTGTCCTGAGCTTCCACATGGGGCCAGAAGACTAGTGTGTAGAGTAGTTTGTAGTATTTAGAGGTGCCGATACAGTTGTGACACGAAACACTTATTCTACTCTTTTACACATTCTCTTTTCTTCCAATTCAGGAATGATTTTCCATGGTGTTGGTCATGAGCGGTGTCTGGATAGGAAAGAGTCTAAAAACTGTGTACATCGCACTGGCATTGTGGAATAAAGCTTATGCTGACATGTAAAAGTGCTTTCTTTATGTTGGAGGATCATATTTGAGCACATTCATGGTGACATCCTGCAGAAAGGTCCAACTTAAATATGCATTTAAAAAGTCTAGAAACAAAATAAAAAAATTTAAAAAAATTCTATACGTTTGAAAAACATGCAATTCCATACTTTTATTTAGTAGAGTAGATTTTTTTTATGTGATACTTTTATACTACTTGAGTACTATAGTAGGAGTTTTTGCTCCTGTATCTGTACTTTTATATAAGTAATAACTGTAAGTACCACTGGCGTTAAGTTTTGATTTCTAACCTGGAATGAAGCACGATGTGTGGAATGAAACCTGAAACCTGCTCAGTCACACAAGCTCTTACCGGGATCTTCAGAGCACTGCAGAAACTGATGGCCTCGCTGTCCTCCGACGCTCCAGCTTCAGCCACCTCTGAACCATCACCCTGTAACACACCAGAGTGAGACACAGTGAGACACAGAGTGAGACAGTGACACAGTGACACAGAGTGGGACAGTGAAACACAGAGTGAGACAGAGAGTGAGGCAGAGAAACACAGAGTGAGAAATAGTGAAACACAGAGTGAGACAAAGAGAGACACACACAGAGTAAGACACATATTGAGACAAAGAGTGAGACAGAGGACAAACAGGAGTGAACTCACATTCTGCTGTGGGGACGAGCAGCCCACGTCCTCAGGTTCTAAAGGAACAGAGTTTAATAAGAACAGAAAGTCCTGGGTGAAATGGATGGAAGATAATCTGTTTCATCAGATTTGGATTCTCTTAGACAGTTGTTTTTGTGCCATGGAGCAATATCAAAGAGACAGAAAGGACTAAGTGGGCGGGGCAAATGGTTCAAACTAAAATATGTTCCTCATGGTTCAAAATATGTACAGGTCCTTTAAGTGATACAGAACACTCACTGTCCACCAGGAAGAAGAAACACAGCAGGCCTGTCCCACCGATGATGGCCCCCGGAACGATAAAGGAGAGGCCCCAGGCTGAGGACACGAATGCCCCTGCGATCAGAGAACCCAGGATGTTTCCCACAGAGGTGTGCGAGTTCCACACGCCCATGATGAAGCCGCGCCTGCCCCACAAAGACACACACGCTCATGTCTAACGCCGATGCATGGAAGATCATTTGTTTCATCTGATTCAGAACGTTAAATACTGGCAAAATTATTACATTTAATTGTTCTTAACCCTGTAGAAAACATGTTTGAATTGAATTGTTTGTGTTTTTCTGTTTAAAAATTCAAATGGCATTCTTAAATGCATCCTTGCGGTGAAACTTTCCACTGAAAATGTTTCACTCTGAATTTAGACTGAATTTGAAGGCTTGCAAATCTATGCATTGAATATTTAAATGGTTAAACAAGTTTTTTCAAGGTTTAATTTTTTTTGCCAGCAGTTAAAATTTGTATTCATATGAAACAAATTATCTTCCATACAGATGCAATGGAAAATACTGAGTCAGGAGCGCACTCCAGCAGCTGACTCAGAGTACTCACTTCCCCTTTCCAAACCAGTTCCCCACACAGGCGACGACAGCGGGCCAGCCGGTGGTCTGCACCAGGCCGTTCATCACCTGACACACAGCAGACATGGACATGCAGTTGCAAAAAAGACTTTGCACCTTTTCTGAAACCTGCATTTGCTTCTTTGCGTATTTATCAGACTAGTACACATATCCTGCATTATCTGTTGTTCTTGTCCTTCTAACGGGCTCTTGTACCTTTGCTTTGCGGATCGGTGTTAACACTCCATCTACTGGGATGCTAATGTGAACATGCAGTTGTACAAAGGTCATTTTAGGCAGAAATGCAGAGTCTGGTGATGATTTTTTTTGGACTTAAAACAGCACAGGAGACCTCCGGATCGCTGTATTTGACGACACAAAATTGGAACCGAGTGTTTTCTGGGGCTCAGAGAGAGAGGACTTACTAAACATGATTCATCACACAAGCATGATTGAAACTAAATATAACTTCAGGTGTTTTTGATGAGGGAACAATGTGGCTAAAAGCTCCAAAAGTCACATTGTATGTGTCCTTTACAATGTTTCAGATCATCAAACTCATTTTAATATTTCACAAAGACAACACAAGTAAAAACTGTACTTATTATATATATATATATTATATATATATATATATATATATATATATATATATATATATATATATATATATATATATATATATATATATATATATATATATATATATATATATATATATATGATTAGGGGTTTCATTTGTCTCTCTTTTGTCTTCTTTTTTAAAGCGCCCTAATGTATCTGTCCGAGAGTGTCCAGCAGCTGGTGGTAATCAGACTTGGGTGTGGACAGTCAAATGAAACTGGTTAACCAAAAGGTGCAATGACCTTTTCACACGCTGTCAGATAGGTTTGCATTCATTTTCACCGTAACAACTCTAAGAATCATTTTGTAACTGCATTTAGGTTTACTTGTGTTGTCTTTGCGAGATATTAGAGTTGGTTTGTTGATCTGAAACATGTGTGATAAATATGCAAAATCAGGATGTATAATCAGGTGCAGGATACACACACACACACACACACACACAGCTCTAACCCAGGGATATTTGCTCCCTTCATTTAGAAGTTGGAGGATTTCTGTTTCAATGTATAGATGTGTAGTGTTAGACAGACATAGCACAGTATCTCTCATTGTTTCAGCAGCTCAGCCTGAAAGCGCAGCAGTGAGTCATGTGACCTGCTGACAGTCATGTGATCCTCTTCAAGCCGGGGTCATGTGACATGTGACACCTGCCACATTCCTTTACAGTCCGTCCACTTATGTTCTTGTTAGTGCGTTTAGTGTGACTGGCTTGATGAGGAACAAAGCCGTACACTGTGCGAAGGTGCCGTAGATGCCACAAACATGAAGTCATTGGAATGCCAGGTTTCCTTTTTACACTTGAATATTATGCAACTGAATGTGAAAGCAGCTTATTCAGACAACATCACGGCATTTGGATTTTGAGAAGCGAGTGGCAAAACTATATGACATTTTTCTCATTCTGATAATAAATCTAAAAACGTCTACAATTCCCTTAATATACTTATTATTTAGTTTCAATTTGACATCTAAAAATAAAATCAAGTAAAAGCACATAATACTAATCTCATTACCTTTCTCTCCTTCAATAACATGTTTCTCCTCCTGCTGTTAGCGAACAAGCTAGTTAAGATCTGCACTTTTGAAGAAAGAAACTACTTTCAGTTTACATTTGATATGATCAAGTTTATTTGAGCAAAACAAAAGCTCCACAAACCTATCGCTCGTATAGATTTTTGGGGTAAAATGTGTAATTTTTAAGAGAATGGACACGTGTTTTTATACAGCTTAAAACTTGTAGAAAAAGATTCAGTTGTAATGATCTGGACAGTGTTTTGGGAAAAACAAGACTCGGCTCTCATCCTAAAGTCATTCTCAATCTCTAGTCTGAGGTCCTACTCCGAGCTGCCCTGCCGAGAGTCAGACGACTACAACTCAGGCTTTTTCTTCAGCAGAACCCTCCAATTAGGGATTAAACCGACCATGAACGCTTTTTTTTTTTAAGTTAGAAGAGCTTCAATGGAAAGGAAATTTGTTTCCAAGAAATGTTAAGATGTCTGGTGTTTCCAGAGAACGTCTCAGAACACGCTTCAGTCTACATTCATTCATTCATTTTCGACTGCTTGTTCCCGTTAGGGGTCACGGGAGACAGGAGCCTACCCCAGTGACTTTGGGCCTTAGGCGGGGTACACCCTGGACAGGGTTGAGAATCCCTCTTTTGAATGGTTCAAAGTTGTTAAATTTACATGGATGATTAAGATGAATATAAACGCATGCGATTGCTGCTATTTCACTGTCGCTGCCACCGTTGAGTTTGCAAGAGAAAAGCTATTGTAGCAGCAGGTACTTTCTCTGAGGACGGTACCTGCATGAAGGCGTAGTAGGTGAGAGAGTGGATGTTCCAGTAGAAGCCCAGTCCAAACAGTGTGGTGAAGAGTCCGCTGAGGAGCATGCCCACAGTGAGGTAGAGGCGCAGAGGCAGGCGCTCACAGAACATGCCACTGTGGAGACAAAAGCACGTCATCACAGAGCGATGGTGGACGAGGCTAAAACATGTTCCTGACTCATGGCTCGAAAGGTTGAAAATGAAAAGTATATCGTTATATACGTACAGTTGATACATTGGGCTCTTGATATACTCTGACCTAGGCCCATCTCTACCCTGGGTTAGTCTGGTGCTGGGCTGCAAAGGGCGCATAAAAGGGTTTGCACACTTCATGGAAAAGAGTTTGCACCCTCAGTCAGTTTGGTCTGGGCCCGGGCCGGGCCTGCGCGCTCTTCATCACACAAGCGCTAGGCCTGTCCCGATTTTGAAGAGTGATACATTGTTATAGAAAAATATCCCAATCAATTATAATATAGAATCTAGAAAGCAGAAGTAAACAAGCCCCAAACAAGGACTAAACTGCACCTTGGATTCAGAAAGATCCGATTGTTTAGAGGGCCTGATTTGGCCCGTGGGCTGTAAATTGAACGGGCCTGTTCTATACAATTGACCTCCTCAAGCAGGTTCAGCCCAGCAAACCTTTTTGTAAATGTTTAATATTGTTAAAAAAAACATGAACTTACTATCTATAATGAGTCATGGGTGTTAATGATTCAATCATCTACATCTCTGTTCTCACCTGATGAACATGCCCACTGCGTAAGCCACCAAGAAGCAGTTGTCCAACACTCCGAACAGCGTCTGGTAGTTGTCCTGGTCTAAAGACACAAGAGCCAACGGTCAGTGTGTGTAGTGACCGTGTCTATCGATGTTGCAAATAATGTCAGGTCATTATTATATTTATATATATATATATATATATATATATCATCGATAGAATGACATTTTTCCGTTACAACCTGCACACAGAGGCGCCACTCACCGAACGGAGCCCAGTCGCACCAGGTGACATTGTCGGTGATGTTGAGGTCGGGGCTGGACGGATGGCGGTGGAGCAGTTTCTGTGAAGCTCACTCTACGGGTCAGAGACAGAAGAAGGACAATATTAGTCTAATATATGAAGATAAGTTTGGGAGCAGGACCACACCCCTTTCCGCGCAGCTACATCTAAGCATCCAGGTCACACACATCAGCGTTTGTGACTTTGTGCCCGTCCCTCCCACCCTCTTCCAATTATTCTAATTATTCTAATTTATCTCCTGGATGGTGGTACCGGAGGCCCGGGGGCCTACAGCCCTCATCGCCAGAAGCCCCAAAAGTGGATCCATTTCTGTACACTCGTGTTGTTCATGTTTCTCGTATGTCAATAAACACTTGGCATCGTAGCTAGTGAAGCCACGTTTCGACTGGTTCACTTTGGAAGCCGATCGGGACAGTCCAAAACTATCGCCACTGTCTGAAAGCTGGGGCACATTGTTAAAAATCACATGCATTAAGTTTCCGGCATGTGCACAGCTTTAAAACACAAAATTGACTAATTTCACAAAACAAGTTGGGTACCTCAATTTTAAGTGAACTGTAGTGGTCTATTTAAGTTGATCCAAAGTGGCCTGTGAGAGGTTCTAACTTCTAAAGGTCGGATCACAGCTGACCCTTCTCACCCTGGACATGGTCTGTTTGAACCACTCCCCTCAGGCAGGAGGCTACGGTCCATCCGGACCAGAACCTCCCGCCACAAGAACAGTTTCTTTCCCTCTGCTGTTGGACTCATGAACACTTCTAAACACCTGTCACTTTAACTGCAACTCTTCATCACTCACTGCACTGTCACTTTCTGCACTACATCTGTAAATCTAACTGTAACTCTTGTGTACATAGAAATGCCTATTTTCATTTTTATTGTATAGTAATTTTAAATTGTTCTTAATGCATGCCCTTTTTGATTGAATATATGTTCAATATATGTTTTATTATTGCTCAGTGTTTTATGTTGCACCTTAACGCCGAGACAAGTTCCTATGTTTGTGAATTTTGTTCATTGACAATGGCAATAAACTCTTTCTGATTCTGATTCTGATTCTGATTCTAAAGCGGTCTGGCTCGCCTTTGAACGAGATTACAGGATAAGAGAGTATACAGACTTAGGTGAAAAAACGGACTTGAGCTTGTGATAAATAAGTTCTCAAAGCATGCCGTATTACCACTGATGCTAACTTATAACTTATTATTATATTATATGCATCAGCTGTTACCCGTTTATCGACGCACCGCATTCGCAATAACTTTTAAAATTAAAATTCTGATCTGATTATTAGGTTATCCGGTTAGTCTAGTTATGTTGATTTTAACTGACCATGTAAATATACGCAGAGAATAGTTATGTAGATGAAGGATTGAGCGGGTTAGAGGACAGAGGACAAGAGGTTTTATAGCCACGTTTCGACTGGGCCCGGTCCCCAGACCGGTTTCCTTTTAGAGCACTTTGTAACGCTTACAGAGTGTCTCCATGTTCAGGACCCTCTGGGTCCAGAGCTCTGCTCCGTGAGACACTGACCCAAACTTCAACCATGTTTTCTTCATAAATTCATAAATTCTAGTGCTGCTCGGTGGTCGAGCAGTTAAGGTGGCAGCACATATGCCTGGCTCGTGCAGCCGGCTGCAGCGTCTTTGCTGCATGTCCTCCCTTCTTTTGCGACCCAATTTTAAGCAAAAAAACCCCGTCCTTCCTAATAAAGCCTACGGGCCAAAAGAATCCTTCAAATAAAAAAATGATTCATTCTAAATCAAATCTAAATTGAATTGTGTGTGTGTTCCCTCTTGTTCCAGGAGTCAAAAGCGAGCCAGCCCACTTTGAAAGCTAGTATTTTGGACTTGTACAGTTTGGATTACTTAAATAGACCAGTGCGGTTCACTTAAGACACCTTCAGACTGCCCCTCGCTGCTACAAAGTGAACCAGTCAACTGTCCCCACCACTTCACCTGACGTCCTCCTCCTGTGGGCGGGGCTTACCTTGACGATGCTGATTGGTTTCCTGGACAAGTGATACGCTGTGTAGACCAGGAAGGTGAGCACCAGGGTGAATCCACGGTACCTGCATCATACAACCAATCAGAAAGCAGATCAGAGAGGATGAAAGTGGTCAGGGAGGTTGGATCTTTGAATGTACAGAAGAGGGATGAAGAATATGGGCAGGGGGACGCTGAAGAAACAGGCCTATAGGAAGACTGACCACACGGCCAGGTTTGTGCCGGATGTGGGCCGTCTTCAATTGGATTAGGTCATCATGTGAAATTTAGCAATAATTATGGCCATAGCACAATTCGATCAGAATTATGAGTAGGGCTGGATGATATGTCAAAGAATTATTACTATTTTCTTGGACAATTCATGTACACTTACACGTATATGAATGATTTCCAAGTTTAGGTTTAGACTATTGCAATAAATGCCAACAATAGCAATAAATCGGCCCATGAGACTTTAGTGACATTGTGCAATCCTAATGTGAACGCATGTGGACGGGCCTTCTCTGGACATACACCACTTTTTACACAACTGTGCAGCCTGACAATGGATCAGCCTAAAGTTAGAGTATAGGAAATCAATGATATCGTAAGATGATACACAAACTTTGTGGCCATGGTAACCTGGCTGTGCATACTAATTTAGTGTTGTACTCTAATTTTAATAATGTAGCTAAGCTTTTTGGCCACTCTACCTCTAAGCCTTTACCACCACCTGACATACCAAGTTGAAAGACCAAAGATTATGTTAAAACCAAAGAACCGATAACGCTGAGCTGGTACTTTTATCTCCACGCGTTTCCTTTCCACAAGCGCCCTCTTCTGCTTCCCTTTGTTTGAACACAACAAACTTACCAAGTGTCCCGGGACAGAGCAGTGACGAGCTGGATCCCAGGGGCCAGGGAGGCACGGGAGGACTTCATTCTCTCGCTTTAATAAACCACACTCCGCTGTAATGACTGCGTCCTAACAACACCGCGCCATGGCCGGATGCCGCTGCGGGACTTGGAAGCGGCGGCTCCGGAGCAGCTCAGGCCGGGAGCGAGGAGCGCGCAGAGCCGATCGGGGCTGCACAAAGTGTGGGCCGGCTCAGATCCATGTCCTCCTTATATTACCACAGGAGTGATGTGCGTAAAAGTCCCCGAGATTTGTTTGTCTGAATTTCTACGAACCTGTTGTTAAAGTGAGTGTGATCCTGCTTTTCCAGTCTAGACGGAGGCTCTACGGTCATGTGACTGCGGGGGTGACGTCACAGAAGGGGTGGTCAGTGCAGCGGTCAGCTTTTGTAAACAGAATCAGAATCAGAATCAGAAAAAGGTTTATTGCCATTGTTACTGAACAAAGTTCACAAACATAGGAACTTTTTTATGCAAGCAACGTCTATAAAACTCAAATAAGGCATGCATAAATTAATAATTTACAAATAAAATAAAGTAAAAATAAACTTGGTCTCAGTATGTACACAGAAATTTAAACAAATTTACAGATGGTTGGAAATAGTGCAGAAAGTGAACAGTATGTGAATACTATTGGTTGAGTATTGTTAAAGTGACAGGTGTTAAAAAGTGTTCATGAGTCCAACGGCAGAGGGAAGGAAACTATTCTTGTGGCAGGAGGTTCTGGTCCGGGTGGACCGTAGCCTCCTTCCTGAAGGGAGTGGTTCAAATAGACCATGTCCAGGGTGAGAAGGGTCAGCTGTGATCCGACCTGCTCGTCCCCTGGAGAGTACAGGTCCTGCAGAGATGGAAGTCTGCAGCCGATCACCTTCTATGCTGGACGCACAATGCGCTGTAGTCTCTGTTGGAACAGGATGTAAAAGAGACTATTTCGGAATCCAACCCCCGAAAAGCTGCTGGATCAGACGGTGTTTCTTCCGCCACATTAAGACACTGTTTCAGGAGTGCTGTTCCCCGTCTTCACAGACATTTTTAACACCTCCCTGGGGTCATGCCATGTCCCAGCCTGCTTCAAGTCGTCCATCATTGTCCCTGTCCCCAAGAAGCCCCGGATCACTGGACTTAATGACTACAGGCCTGTGGCGCTGACGTCTGTAGTCAAGAAGTCATTTGAACGCCTGGTCTTGCCCCACCTCAAGTCCTTCACCTCCTCCCTGCTGGACCCCCTGCAGTTCGCCTACAGAGCCAAGGGGTCTGTAGACGACGCCATCAACCTGGCACTCCACTTCATCCTGCAGCATCTGGACTCCCCGGGAACCTACGCCAGGATCCTGTTTGTGGACTTCAGCTCTGCGTTCAACACCATCCTCCCTGCTCTGCTCCAGGACAAGCTCTCCCAGCTCAACGTGCCTGACTCCACCTGCAGGTGGAGCACTGACTCGGAGGCAGGGGAAGAATGTCTCAGACACTCAGACTATCAGCACAGGAGGTCCACAGGGCTGTGTACTTTCTCCTCTGCTCTTCTCCCTGTACAAAAACTATGGCACCTCCAACCACGACTCCATAAAACTGATCAAGTTTGTGGACGACACCACCTTCATTGGGCTCATCTCAGACGGGGATGAGTCTGTCTACAGGAGGGAGGTGGACCGGCTGGGTTCAACACCCAGAAGACAGTGGAGATGATTGTAAGACTTCAGGAAAGTCACAGCCCCCAGCCCCCCCTCACTATGACAGACTCCCCCATCACCACGGTAGACTTCTTCCGCTTCCTGGCACCACCATCACCCATGACCTCAAGTGGGAGCCCACCATCAGCTCCCTCATCAAGAAGGCCCAGCAGAGGATGTACTTCCTGAGGAAAGCAAGCGGCAGTGAATATGTGCAAGCTGAGGAAAGCCAAGCTGCCAGTGCAGATGATGGTGCAGTTCTACACGGCCATCATTGAGTCCATCCTCACCTCCTCCATCACCGTGTGGTACGCTGCAGCCACAGCCAGGGACAAACATCGGAATCAGAATCAAAAAAGGTTTATTGCCATTGTCAATGAACAAAATTCACAAACATACGAACTTGTTTTGGCGTTAAGGTACAACATAAATCACCGATCAATAATAACAATATGAAACATATTTGAAATCAAAAGGGCATGCTTTGTAGCACTCTTTGTCACCAGCCCTGTGCGCTGCCTCCAACACACACCAAAGTGACTTTGGTGTGTGTTGGTATGATGCTGTCTTCACAGAATCGAATGTATGACGTCACAGTGTCCGTGTCCTCATCCAAACTCTCTGTGGCAGCTCTGAAAACCTCCCAGTCTGTGATGTCCAAACACACACGAAGCTCCTCCACTGCCTCATTGGTCCACTTCTTAGATTTCCTCACTGCAGGTTTGGAGAGCTTCAGCCTCTGTCTGTACGTGGGGATCAGGGTGGCCTAATTGATAAGCCCACAGCAGAGCGAGCAACGACGAGAAAGGCGTTACTGAGAGTTGTGAAACAGTGATCCAGCGTGTGTTCTGCTCTCTTGTCAGGACTTTATTAAATTGTCTGTATTTTGGTAGTTCATGGCTGAGATTCTCCTTGTGAAGGCACACCGGACTCAGACACAGACTCTAGCTTTAGGTCCGCCACATGCTTGGAAATGGTATTACTTTGCCAGAAATGTTCATCACTATGGCATTAAATTTGTGTATCTATCTTGTGTATCCACATATTCCATCACATGTTTATTGAAAAAGAAAGAAATACGTTTCACAACTTTGGTGACGTTTTCTTACTTCCTGGTTGGACATGAGCAGGTAGGGGTAATACCATTGTTTTTGGACAAAACCAAACTGTAAACAAGGGCAAACATCCATATAAATTACATAATAGTTATAATTAGATAAATAATACCTGATAACAGTTATTTTGTTAAATGATTGTTTAAACTGTTTGAAAATCTTATCGATGACATTTTCAACTTTTCTTCATAAACTGCGACTTGACTGATGTATAACTATGAAATATTGTACTGCTCAGTGGTCGAGTGGTTAAGGCACAGCACACGTATGCCAGTCATATGCATTTAAGTATCTGCCAGAACACCCAATATCAATATGATAGTGGATTAAAGTAGATTTTAATGCCGTATTTCAGAGATAAAACTTTCTATCAATAATCAACCATGTTTAATGTAATATTTGGTATCCATGGGTTTCAGAATGATGAGAAATTAGGACCGTTTTCATAATGATAAAACTAAATATATATTTTGAATGGGAAAAACTCAAATAGACAGGCCCAATGGTGGAATTGCATGACTTCACTTCCTGCTTCCGCAGAGTGCAGACGCTTTCCTGCTTGCTCCTGCTTGCTATAGCTGCTTTCCTTATTTAGTTTGCTTTTTAATCAGTTTTTTTCTGCCAAACATTTTTAATTCTGACTTTTTTTAAGTAAACCAAAGATTTTAAGAGCATTTTTAGAGTTTTAATCAACAAATCTGACGAGGCAGCGACATGTCCGGGAGAAGGGAAACAAACTCTTGTGAACACTGTTGGAAATATCAACAAGAAATTCATGAGCTACAACCACGGATATTTGCTTGGGAATCTGAAAAAGGACTGCACGATACAATTCCAGTGTCATCCAGTGGTAAGAAGTCCACATTTTTAACAAGAAAAACCGCTACTTTCAACCTAAACCGGACTGACTCTGTGTCGTTCCCAAAACTGTCCAAAGACAGGGCAGCAGCGTTCTGGATGTACTGCAGCTGTTTTACAGCTCGTTTGGAGAGGCCAGTGAGCAGGCCGTTACAGTAGTCTAATCTACTAGAGACAATCGCATGGATAAGTCTCTCCAGGTCTGGTTTAGACACTATACTTTTGATTTTGGCAAGGTTTTTTAGATGGTAAAAGGCTGCTGACGTTATTGATTTAACGTGGCGGTTAAAATTGAAGTCTGAGTCCATTATTACCCCCAGATTTGCAGGTTTTAGAGCGAGACTCTGGAGGTGACTGTTAACACTTTCTCTTTGTTTCTGTGGGCCAAAGACGATGATTTCAGTCTTGTCTGAGTTCAGCTGGAGAAAGCTGTTTTGCATCCACACACTGATCTGTTGGATGCAGTGACAGAGTGAATCCACTGGTCCATATTCACCTGCCGTCAGTGAAACATAGATCTGAGTGTCGTCTGCATCATTGTGATAGGACACATTCTCGCTGCGTGACCTAACGGCAGCATGTAGAGGTTGAATAGAAGTTGTTCCAGGACTGACCCTTGGGGCACCCCATAGGTCAAGGACATCTGGTCTGAGACACAGTTACCAATTTCAACAAAGTACTTCCCGTCTTCCCCCCTCCTTGAACCGACACCTTAACATGGTGGAGGGGTTTGAGCGGCTGAATGATCCCAGGAGCTATGTTGTCCGGGGCTTCTAGCCCCTGGTAGGGTCTCCCAGGGCAAACAGGTCCTGGGTGACGGGTCAGACAAAGAGCGGTTCACAAGCCCTTTATGAATAGAAGAAAACCAAGGCCAGTTATGTTGCCTGGATTGGCATTACCGGGGCCCCCATCCTGGAGCCGGGTGCAGCCCCAACGAGTGACGTGGGGCCGCCTCCCGTGGACTCACCACCTGCAGGAGGATTTTAAGGGGCTGGTGAGAGAGATCTGGGCGGCAGTCGACGGCGGAGGCCTCGACGACCAGATCTCCGGACACAGAAACTAACTCTGGGGACATGGAACGTCACCTCTCTGGGGGGGAAAGAGTCTCAGGTCTCAGGTGCCTGTCGTGGCGGCAACCCCCGAACCAGATGGTGGACACCGGAAGTAAGGGATGCTGTCAGGCTGAAGAAGGAGGCCTATCAGAAGAAGGAGGCCTCCACTACCCAAGTGGAGGAGTTCAAGTATCTTGGGGTCTTGTTCACGAGTGAGGGTAGGATGGAGTGTGAGATTGACAGGCGGATTGATGCAGCGTCCGCAGTGATGCGGTCTTTGCATCGGACTGTTGTGGTAAAGAAGGAGCTGAGTCGAAAGACAAAGCTCTCAATTTACCGGTCAATCTACGTTCCTACCCTCACCTATGGTCATGAGCTTTGGGTAGTGACCAAAAGGACAAGATCGCGGATACAAGCGGTTGAAATGAGTTTCCTCCACAGGGTGGCTGGGCGCTCCCTTAGAGATAGGGTGAGGAGCTCAGTCACACGGGAGGAGCTGGGAGTAGAGCCGCTGCTCCTCCACGTCGAGATGAGCTAGCTGAGGTGGCTCGGGCATCTGTTCCGGATGCCTCCTGGGCGCCTCCCTAGAGAGGTGTTTCGGGCATGTCCCACCGGGAGGAGGCCCCAGGGAAGACCCAGGACATGCTGGAGGGACTATGTCTCTCGGCTGGGATCCTCCCGGAGGAGATGGAGGAAGTGTCTGGGGAGGGGAGGGTCTGGGAGTCTCCGCTTAGACTTCTGCCGCCGCGACCCGGCCCCGGATAAGCGAAATAAGATGGATGGACGGACAAACTGACTTCCAGATAGGACTTTAACCAGTTTAGGGCAGTGCCAATGATGCCCACCCAGTCCTCTAGTCTCTGTAAGAGGGTCCCATGATCGACAGTGTCAAAAGCAGCACTCAGATCTAACAGAATTAAGACTGAGGCTTTGCCCGCAGGTATCCAGTGTTCAGGTGGATGTCAATTTGTCACCTTGACAAGAGCAGTTTCTCAGTGCTGTGATAAGGTCTAAAACCTGACTGGAAAACATCAAATGAGTTGTTTATTAAGAGGAAAATCAGTGAGCTGTTGGTAAACAACCTTTTCAAGGACTTTGCCCAAAAATGGCAGATTAGAGAGATGGGCCGGTAATGACTCAGAGAAGTACTGCAGCATCAAGACTGCTCTTCTTTAGGAGAGGATTTATGACCGCAGTTTTCAAAGAAATTGGAATGTTCCAGATTGAAGCGACATGTTAACTATGTGAAGTGAGTGGTGCTAACAAACTGTTCAGCACAGACTTTAGAAATCAGGAGGTCACACATGGAGGCAGCATGTAGAAATGAACTCAGACTGGTGATGATCTCCGGGACAGTTTTGTCAGTTACAGGTGCAAAGTGAGTCAGCTCTAAGTGTGTGGGTGGTTTTAGGGTTAATTTTTGAAGTGTAGAATTTATAGCATTTATAATTCCCTGAACTTTGTCATTAAAAAATAATGCAAACTCATTACACTTGGACGCGGAAATGAGTTCTAACGGCAGCAGATCTGGAGGGTTTGTTAATCTGTTTACTGTGGCAAACAGGACACACAAGTTGTTACTGCAGCTTCCAATTATTTCAGATTCCCTAGTTCTACATAAGGTGAGGTTGTACATGTACAACTTCTCTCTGCAAATCTCAAAGTTTCTGACCCTGGAGCTTTGACTTTCGCCATTTTTGTTCAGGTTGCCCGGCGGCACTCCCTTTTCTGTGCCCTGACCAAATCAACATTTCTCCATGACGCCTTCTGCTTATTTTGAAAAATGTTTAGCCTTCATAGGGGCGAAATGGTGTCGAGAACATTCACAAAATAAAAGATGTAACAGAGTTCAACAAATCATTTACATTAGAACATGAGACATTTTCAAAGTTTTATCATTTCCATAAACAGTTTTTCCTGTGCCGTCATTTATGTGTCTCCTCCGAACATCTGCAGGAGTCCAGCCGGTGGTTTGGGAAAAATAGACAGCTCAAAGAAAGACACAGAAAGTGATCATCGACCACATTGACGTTTGAAATATTAAACCCCCTTTGTAATTAGAAGATCACACAGAGCCTCCTGCTGTGGGTGGGGCCAATTACGTGCTGAGTAAGACCGAAGGATTTCAAGGACAGCATGAAGCGCTTTAGCGTTTCTGTCACAAATATTATCAATATGAACATTTTGAAAAGCACCTGTTAATGACCAAACCATCAAAAAGTCTGTGTATACGACTGAAAGCATCTCAAGTAAAATCATCAATAAAACTTTGGCAGTGCTGGGGAGGCTTGTATAAAACAATGAAAGAGAATGGATGGAGACTGTTTTAGCTCAATTTTTAAAGGATACAAACTCAAATGTTGAAAAACGCACCAAAGAAAACCTGAGGAAAACCTGTGGGTAACTATTTCATCACTCACAAAAGCACACACAAGATAACCTCCTCCCTTTTTGTTTTCTCGTGTTTCAGATTCAAACATAAAGTTGGGTGGAGCAGACTCTATTAGAACTAAATTTCCCGTGTTTTTGTCAAGCCATGTTTCAGTTAAAAACATCAAATCAAGATAATAAAATGATTTAATTAAGAATAATTTTGTTACATAAGGTTTCAGACTAGTTTTCAGTGAGACTGGGGCGTTATCTTTTTGCAGGGAATATGAATCAAATTTCTCAGATTGGGCAGCCTGACTCGCATTTTTGTTTTCCCGTCTTTGTGATGTGACTACAGAAATAGCACTAGGGGATGCGTTTTTACAAAGGGGCCCCGGGTTGGTTTGATTTTTATTATGACTATAATTCCCGGCAACGCTGAGACCCAGTGCACCCTAGCTATGGGAGATACCAGGTGAAAGGCGTGGGGAGATAGGTGGAGGGCTTTTTTGTTGATGTAGCGGGAGCAGGTGAAAGTTTTGGGACCAGGTGAAAGGCAGAAGGGTTTTAGGTGGGGCGGTTTTTTGCCTGATTATAGCAGCAGTCAGGGGAGAGTTCATCATCGTTCTAGAACACTAGATCTTGAGCGTGATTGGAGCCATCTTAATGCCTGATTTGATCAGATATTCAAGATGGCTGGGAAGGCCCCTGGGTGAGAGTGGAGATGGAAAAGGAGAGTGAGGAATCTGTAGTGGGAGTAGATGTTGCAGGGGGATCCAGGGCTGCTCTGAGATTCAAGGGCGACGGCAGGGATGCTGCAGGGCCTGTCACAGATGGGTCCAAGGCCTTTAATGAGGACCGGGGAAGAATGACTCCTGCGCTGGCCGTGGTGAAGATTGTTGTGGTGCTGCTGCTGATGAGTCCTTTCGCTGGAGGCGGTGGAAGTGATTGTGGAGCAGCTGGAGTTGAATCCTTTGCTAGGTGGTGGTGGAGCGGCTGCTAATAAAATCCTTTTGGTGGAGGTTGTGGCGCTGCTGATGTTGAAACATTGGCTCGGTCTCTGGCTGATGGAGCAGGAATTCCTCTCTCATTGCTTTCATCTCTAACTATCTGCTCAGGACCCTGTCCAGGCCCAGTCCAATGCCTCAGAGCGTGGAGCAGGTTCTCTGTCAGCACCCTCACTCCACCTCTGCACAGGTGTGGGCCATTTCTCTTAAACAGGTCCTCTCGTTTCCAGAATAGATTGAAGTAGTGCAATCCTCTTGTTGCACACTCTTTGGACAACCATATGTTCAGCTGAAGCAGCCGGCTAAACGTCTTTATCTTCCTGTCGATGTTTGGAAGAAGTCAACTTATGAATGCTTTGATTTCCATTTTTCAAACACATCGAATAACTCCAAGAAGTCTCATTTCAAAACTTCAGTCTCTTCGAGTCGTATGTCCACTGCGCCCACATGCACAATCAGCTGTTCAGCTCTTTTATGTGGCCAAAACATAACAAATAAATGTAATCTCAGTGATTGTGCCGCTGGGAAAAGAATGTTTTCATTTTTTCATGCATCACGTGACTTATCGCACCATCCCCAATCAAGACGATCTTGATGTTTGGCACTGATTCTCTCTGTCGCCTTTTCGCCACGTCATGTCTCCCAATTTTCCTTTATTACTGTTAATGTCCCACTGAAACTAGCCGGAAACTTGCTGTGCTAAATGTCAGATCCTTATGTAACAAAATCAAAAGTATAGTGTCTAAAGCAGAATTTGTAACGGTACTCTACTGTTCCCAGAATGCTTTGCTATACTTGATTGTGGAACTTCCGGTTAATGAATAAACAAGTTTCTAGACATGAGTCTCTCGTGTCCCGAGTCTTCTTTATACATGGTGTCAGAAGTGGCGAATTGTCAGTCTCCGCATTTTCAGATGCAGTGCTGTGCGGATAACTTGCGGAAGAAGTTTTCGGCAGTTTTTAAGAGAGAAATGACCATTGCGCAGGCGAAAGCAGTCATTGGCGCTAACTAAAAGGTGTGCATGCTCGCCGCACCCACATGTCGACGGAGTGCAAGGCGACGACGCATCAGACAACTCGAATCCTGAACCCGACGACGCCAGTGATTTGCAGAGAGAGATGGCAACCACGCAAATAGCTGCACGCAAATAACTACCCTAGAGACATTTGCTTTTCACGGCCTACAGATTGGCCAAAGTGGATCAGAAGATTTGAAAGCAGCTCTTGACAACAAACCGGAGGAATATCAGGTGAATTCGCTCTTGTATGCAATGGAACATGCAGCTGACGATGTTTTAGCTGTTTTACCACTGAGCGTAATTTTTGAAAGAGCGCAGTTCAACTCCAGACGTCAACACAGCTGTACACAAACTTGCAGAAAATTGTGGATTTGGAATGTTTGAAGAGGAACTTATAAGGGACAGAGTTGTAGTTGGCATAAGAGACAAAAGATTGTCAGAGCAGCTACAAATGGACTTAGAATTAACACTTGCCAAAGCCATTCAGAATGTCAGGCAGAGTGAAACTGTAAAGAAACAACAGAAAATTCTACACAGCAGCTCTGCAGAAGAGAAAGCACTGAAAGCCCCGGATCACTGGACTTAATGACTACAGCCCTGTGGCGCTGACGTCTGTAGTCATGAAGTCATTTGAGCACCTGGTCTTGCCCCACCTCAAGTCCTTCACCTCCTTCCTGCTGGACCCCCTGCAGTTCGCCTACAGAGCCAACAGGTCTGTAGACCACGCGGCGGAGGAGTCTGTTTTTACATCAACAACGCCTGGTCTTCAGATGTGACTGTGATCTCCAAACACTGCTCTCCTGACCTGGAATATCTCTTCATTAACTGCAAACCATTCTACTGTTCTCCACGTGAGTTCGCCTCATTCATTCTGGCTGTTGTTTACAATCCCACCGAGGCGCAAACGTGCACGTGGCACAGCGCTGCGCGCCTCGCGACCAGATTCTGAGTGTGAGGAGCGGACCTTCCCGGACTCCTTGTGTAATTATCCTGGGTGTGTCGGTTGTAATCCCTCATTCGTCCAGGAGTGTTCCATTGTAGAAAAAGATTCAGTTGTATTCAATCTGCGACTCTGTTTTGGAAAAAAAAAAAAACGTATTCAACTCTCATCCAAGGACACGCAAGTTCAGGACCCGCAGAGCGCTGTGCATCTTCCATCTCAAAGCCACAAACCACTCTATTGAAGACAGTGAGGTGGAGATTCTGAGCAGGGAGAGAAAAGATGGTTTGAAAGAGGAGTTAAGGAACGGCAATCTTTGTTACTAATGCTTTGCTTATTACTTTGTTGTGGAAGAAGTTTCTAGACGCGAGTCTCTCGTGTCTTTATACAGACTAGGAGCAGACTTATGCCATGCGTTTGTCTCTACTACTGTAACGGCCTGCTCACTGGGCCTCTCCCAAACGAGCTGTAAAAACAGCTTGCAGTACATCCAGAACGCTGCTGCGTCGGGTCCTGACTAGAACCATAAAGTACGATCACATTAGTCCTGTGCTCAGGTCTCTGCAGATAAATTAGCAGCGTCTGCTGTTCAAATCTAAGCTGTTTTGTTTGCTGTGCATATGACTGAAATAATTTTTCTTTGCACTCATCTTCTTTTATGTCTTGAAACTATTTGATGGATAGCCTGAAAAATTACCCCTTTAAATTTCTTTAAATAAAAATTTTGTGATTTCTGCCATGTCTTTGTGATTTTAATGTATTTTTTTCCTGTTGTTTGAAGCACTTTTGAATTGCCTTGTGTACGAATTGTGCTCTACAAAATAAACTTGCCTTGCCTTGCTATGGGACAATACATGAAGAAATTCACAAAATATATAAAACGTATTTAATTTAAATGTAATAAAACAAGTAAAAGCAACTCATAATTTGAAGCTATATGAAACAGCAAGTGTTGCCAGCAGAGGGCTACAAACACTCGAGTGGGAATTGAACCTTCCAATCTTCATGTTGGTTTGACCATGGGAAGGCAATGGTGAGCAGAGTGAATGACTATTTATGGATTACAGATGATATCATGCAGTTAGATCTAACATTTTTGAAGCACCTGTATCAAAAAGTCATAGAGACAAAAAAACCAAAACAAACACAAAAATGCTTAGACACATTTCTATCCACGTGTGAATCTATTCCCCTATGGTGAACAGCTTAATCAAGGTTAATACATGATCTAAAATGTCTACAAGAACAGGTTAAAAATACATATGTCCAGGGCGTTAAAATCACAGCAATGCACCAACCATGAGGCCTGGAGGTCCTACGACTTTCCAGCTGAGAAACACAGTGCGGGCCTGGAGTCCTACGACTTCCAGCGAGAAACACAGTGGAGGCCTGGAGGTCCTTACGACTCCAGCTGAGACAAACACAGTGAGGCCTGGAGGTCCTACGGACTCCAGCTGAGAAACACAGTGGGGGCCTGGAGGTCCTACGACTCCAGCTGAGAAACACAGTGGGGCCTGGAGGTTCCTACGGGGACGTCCAGCTTGAGAAACACAGGGGCCTGGAGGTCCTACGACTCCAGCTGAGAAACACAGTGGGCCTGGAGAAGAGTCCTACGACTCCAGCTGAGAAACACAGTGAGGCCTGGAGCGTTAGAGCAGATCCCAGCAGTGGACCACTGTCTGTAAGGCCTGGATATATGCTGTGAAGACAACCAGATCACAGGTTAGGAGGCAAACAGTGATCACCAAGCTACATTTGGTTCGCCTCAGCGGTTTTGTTTGTGTCTGGAAAATCAGTCCCAGAGGTAAGAGTTGTTTCCACTAGATTGTTCAGGGAAAACCCTGAACAGTTAGTTGTACCTTTTGGATTGTTGTGGAACACACAGTTTTGTTGGCCGCCAGGTGTTAGGGTGGCTCTCCCAGAAGGATCCACAGCTGCATAAGGGTGGCAGCTCAAGTCCTGGACCCAGGGAACAGCTCTCTCAGCTGGGGCTCGTTTAGGTGCATTCATCAGCCTGGAGAACATACAAATAACAAATACAATTTTCAAATAAAAACAAAAAAAAGCTTTTCACAGTCTCTGGTGCGTAGTTACCGTGGTCTTTGTTGCGTGGAACCTGTTGGTCTTTTTTGCTGCGTGTTTAACCTGGAGTCTTTTGTTGCGTGGTACCTGTGTCTTTGTTGCGTTGTTACCTGTGGTCTTGTGCGTGGTTACCTGTGGTCTTTGTTGCGTTGTTACCTGTGCGTCTTTGTTGCGTTGGTAACCTGTGGTCTTTGCTGGCCGTTGGTTACCTGTGGTCTTTGTTGCGTGGTTACCTGGAGTCTTTGTTGCGTGGTTACCTGTGGTCTTTGTTGCGTGGTTACCTGGAGTCTCTGTTGCGTGGTTACCTGTGGTCTTTGTTGCGTGGTTACCTGTGGTCTTTGTTGTGTGGTTACCTGGAGTCTTTGTTGCGTGGTTACCTGGAGTCTTTGCTGCGTGGTTACCTGTGGTCTTTGTTGCGTGGTTACCTGGAGTCTTTGTTGCGTGGTTACCTGGAGACTTTGTTGTGTGGTTACCTGGAGTCTTTGTTGCGTGGTTACCTGTGGTCTTTGCTGCGTGGTTACCTGTGGTCTTTGTTGCGTGGTTACCTGGAGTCTTTGTTGCGTGGTTACCTGTGGTCTTTGCTGCGTGGTTACCTGGAGTCTTTGTTGTGTGGTTACCTGGAGACTTTGTTGCGTGGTTACCTGTGGTCTTTGCTGCGTGGTTACCTGGAGTCTTTGTTGTGTGGTTACCTGGAGACTTTGTTGTGTGGTTACCTGTGGTCTGTGTTGCGTGGTTACCTGGAGACTTTGTTGCGTGGTTACCTGTGGTCTTTGTTGCGTGGTTACATGGTTACCTTGTGTCTTTGCTGAGTGGATACCTGTCGTAGTTTGTTTACCTGGTAGTCTTAGATACATGTCGGTGTCTTCTCTCAGCCTCCCCTGCGCCTTCTGCTGCCTCCTGCCTGAGCGTGTGCTGGACCTGCTGCTCCCTCTGCTCTAGACTCTCCTGAGCCATGGACAGGACCCCAGCCTCCCCCAGTCTTCTCTCCTCCACCAGCCGCGCACGCTCCTTCTCCTCCTTCAGGCTTCAGCCAAAAAGCACACAGGGGATTGGTGTGGAAGAATTACATTCTAACAAGGACTCAAACAGGAATTGGAAACTGTACGTAAACCTAGACTCTAATTGGATTAGTTAATTGAATTTATAGAAGGGATGAGATAAGATCTTGTGCCACAAGCTCTCGCAAGACTGTTTACATTTGAAGTTGGTGGTGGTGAGTTACAGTACATCTCCTAAAGGGCTGCAACAAACTTATTTCTATTCAACATTGAGACTTAAATACATTATCAACCGAATAAAGGTCGAAATTTGGTGACTGAAGGCTTCTAGATATAGAATACTTCGTATGTGTTTTAGAATCTGTATAGTCCTGGAAAACATTGGTATTATCAAAATATGATTTATTTATTTATTTATTTTGTAACCGACTCATTATGATTAGTTGATTAATAACTGCAGCCCTGAGAGAAGATGTACTTCACAAAAGCGTAGCAAGAACAAAATAATAAAAAAATGGGGAGGCCAAAATTGTGAATAGAACCACATAGGACAGCACAATATATCTCAAAATTATCAATAGTTTAGTATTGGCTAGGCAATAATCAATATCGCAACACAGATTTTTTCTTTCTTATTCAGTATAAATTTGTCTTCATATTTTAAACAAAGTTGAACACACACATACTATACACACACACAAGTAGGACACATCTAAAAATTAACCCAATTATACTCTGGCTTGTGATTTCTGAAAGATGTCTCAATTCTAGAAGAGGTCATTTTTTCACTACATCTGAAATTCAAGTTGTCTTTTTTTCAGATTTTTAAACATTATTTTATTCAAACATAAACAGAACAAAACAAGGAACATGACACAGAGAGGGAACATACATTTTTCATAAAAACATACAAATAGTCCTATATGTTTAGTCTGACATGGGTCCCAAATTAGTCCAAATTCTTCCTATTATATATATATATATATATATATATAAAATCAAATATTCTATTCTATTATATCATATCATAAAATCACCAAAGCTTTGGGTAGTGACCAAAACGACAAGATCGCGGATACAAGCGGTCGAAATGAGTTTCCTCCGCAGGGTGGCTGGGCGCTCCCTTAGAGATATAGGGTGAGGAGCTCAGTCACACGGGAGGAGCTCGGAGTAGAGCCGCTGCTCCTCCACGTTGAGAGGAGCCAGCTGAGGTGGCTCGGGCATCTGTTCCGGATGCCTCCTGGGCGCCTCCCTCGGGAGGTGTTTCGGGCATGTCCCACCAGGAGGAGGCCCCGGGAAAGACCCAGGACACGCTGGAGGGACTATGTCTCTCGGCTGGCCTGGGAACGCCTCGGGATCCCCCCGGAGGAGTTGGAGGAAATGTCTGGGGATAAGGAAGTCTGGGAGTCCCTGCTTAGACTGCTGCCCCCGCGACCCGGCCCCGGATAAAGCGGAAGAAGAGGGATGGATGGATATATCATAAATTAATATAATATAATATATACATAACTTTTGCGGCTTTCATGAGAAACTTCATGATCAGGCCTTGTGGTTTATCCACTCTTTGTCTTGTTTGGCCCAGGCGATGTATTCGGTATACTGTAATGGGGGGACTGCAACTCCAGTCCCGGAAAGAAGCTCCAGGATCACCTTCTTGAGGAAATGTTCAGTGTTATCCCCCTCCTCACCCTCCGGGACTCCTAAGAGTCTGAGATTGTTTCTACGGGAGCTGTACTCCAAGTCCAGGATCTTGTTTTTCATATTCTTGTTCTGCGTCCGCAGTGTCACTACCTCGGCTTTCAGCTCCCGTAACTCATCCATAATGACTGAAATAAGCTGCTCCTTCTCAATGATGCGTGCTCCGCCTTCTGCTCCATTATGTTGGCTTCCAATTGGCCGAGTCGGGCTCTGTTGTGCCTCGCTCTCACCTCAGCTCTCAATGACGCCATGTCATGTTGCATTTCACCCAAGATAAAGGCCACCTGATGCAAAGTTATGTCCTCTCCTCCTTCCGACCGGGACAGGCCTGGAGGGTCCATCCCGGGGACGGTGCTCCGCTTAGTGGCGGGGGTGGTCTTTTGAGAGTCGTGCTACTCTTGTTAGCCAAGTTAGCCTTGTTAGCTTGTGAAACGGAGCAATAGCCATCTTGTTTTTTCGGTGTTTACTAATTGTTTGCTCCTCCTTTCTTGTGATTAAGTGGGTGAAACAGTGATTATTACGGCAAATATCGGCAGTAGCGGTTCAAGTGCGTGTCTGTAGTCCGCCATCATAACCAGAAGTCAGAATTTTGCAAATGCCTATAATAATTTCAGTCCAATTGGTCATTGGTAAATGTTTTGACATCCATTTTTTGAGAGGGCCTTTTCCCCCTGAAATTCAAGTTTTCAAACTGGCATTTAAAATGTTAAAGTTGTATTGATTTAAAAGATTCAGAAAAGATCCCTCTGAGATTTAGCGTCTCTTTTTCAGGGGAGTCCTGGCTTCAGAGGGGAGGAGCCTATAGTACACAATTTTAGTGGTATGAGATATCAATATCACAGCAATTAACAGCCATATTGCATATCAAAATAATTCCAAAATCATGCAGCCCTAAAACGATATACAGTGAGGAAAATGTTTATTTGAACACCCTGCAATTTTGTAGTTCTCCCACTTAGAAATTATGGAGGGGTCTAAAATTTTAAACGTAGGTGCATTTCCACTTCCGCCATCAGAGGGCGTTCAAATACTCACCGTATTTATTAGCAGTTGTGTCAAAATCTCGTCTTGTTTCGTTCTCATGGACCTAATCTTCTGCCTTGTCTAGCGGGAACTGTGTCTCGTCCCATCTCTAATATGTAGTAATCCAAGCAGCACAAATGGCTATTGGGTGAGACGAGTGGCTTGGGTGAAATAATACCTTGCTGTCTTCAGTAAGTGCTTCTTTTGCTCCTCATTCTCCTTCATGTTTTGTCTGTCTTTGCTCAGGAACAGTCTGCGCTGCATCAGGATTTGGGACTGCCGCTGTTCACACACACACACACACACACACACACAATCACAGACACACACACACACACACACACAGACATACAAACGGACACGCACACAGAGTCAGAAAACATTTTCTATTCAGGCAGATAATGTGAGTAAAGCACCTGTCTCCGGAGCTCCTCAGATCGGTCCATGGGCCACAAGACTCTGGAGCCTCCCCTGTCACACTGAGGCTGCTCTGGACTCAGTTCTGGTCCACGGTCCTGAAAACACAACATCTCTGACTTATACACCATATAAAACAATCTAAAGAATTTAACAGGCCTCTAACACTAACCTGTAGTATTACACGAGGTTGTGCTATTGATCAAATTATTTGTCTTTTTTTCCATTTAGCATATGTATATAAACCGAACAAACAAAAAACACAGAACACAACATAAACAAACCAGAGAGTGAAAATAAAACATCAACTAAAATTTCCAAAACCAAATCATGACATATTGAAAACAGTCCGAATTAGTCCAAAGTCTTTCAAATTTGACCATTTCCAAATTAAGTCTGAATGTTATTTTTGCATTTGTTTGATGTCAGTCCAGTCCTTGATTGTTGGTCATGTTTTTTTCTAATGGCCTTTTTTCCTGCTGCCAATGTCCATGGCAGGACATAGTTCCAAGTACATAGTTCTTAAGTTCAGATGGAGTCTGCAGTGCATTGTGAACTTCAGTCCCATATTTTTGAGCAACAGGACAGTCCCAAAACCCCTGCTAGTGGTTTGTCCCCTGGCTGCCACAGTTTCTCCAACAGTCTGCATTTCCTTGTGAATAATGAGCACTTTGACATGGTGTTATGAAAAAACATGACACATTTTTCCTGTAAAATTCCCTCCAAACATGAGACTTTGTGGTCCTCCACTGAGATGTACAAACATTCCCCCACTCTTCATCTGTCAAAACAAGAATACCTTCTCTTTCCGATTTGTTTTTAATATATTTAGTAGAGCAGTTGTCCAGATTAGTAATGCTGTGATATAAATGGGATATTGAAAGTTCTGATTTATAAGCCTGGATAAAAAATTCAATTAGAGGGTTATAAAGGTCATTATCATTATTATAAAAGTCTTGTTTCTCCAAGTCAAAGGATTCTTTCAACATATCAAAGCTTTTCATGTGTTTATCTTTTACAATCTGTTGAAAAATGTTTCTACCTTTTCTAATTCAGATCTTGAATCTCAGGTCAGTTCTACTTAGTACAAAACCTTGGTGGCTTATGACCAAGTTGGTTGGTTGGTTTAAGATTTTAACCTTTTTGTTTAGTTTGTATGTCTTGATTAACTCCTTCCATGTTGTAAGCACAGATTTTACCCAGGGATTCTTGGCTTCCTCCAAATGGCTCAAATTGAGGCGGACGCGCCTCAATTTGCAGATACACGGTGGAGCTACACCCACTCAGGAGGAGAACCAATTCTTCGAGGCCGATGAAGAACCGTTCATATGATGCAGCAATGCTCTGATTTGCGCTGAAATAAAGTGATTTTTCAGACAGCTGAGGCGACAACAATTACGCTGCCCCTCAAAACTGCTTTTGCTGCATCCCAGAGAATGGGTGGAGAAACTTTTTTTCCTCTACATGTCTCAGTGTCCTTTGTCATCATTTTTACAAATTGTGCCATTGAGTAGACTAGCATTTAATCTCCAAAGTGTGTTTTTTTGTTTCTGTTCCAGATCTACAGTGATGTAAATAGGAGCAACCTTAAATGTTCAAAGAGCCATTTCGGACCAAAAAAAACAAAAAACTAATCTGTCTGGAGCCGCAAAAAATTAAAAGCCTTATATAACCTTATTCCCTGCAGCGCCCCTTGGAGAGATAGCGCACCACGTGAGTACTCTGCTATATGATATTTGGTGCTTTAAGCTAAAACTTTCATTACAATGTTAATGTATTATGTTTTATTCCATTGATAAAAATATAGAAATACAATTAAGAAATCAGATTCCTTTATGTACTCACCATCTTTAAACTGTTTTACACGCTTTATTATCTCCAGGGTTGCTACAAATCTAGCCGCAGTAGTGGAGTTTGGAGATGCAATCCACTTCTTAAGTCTATCTTTGCGCTCCTCTAATTTCTCCATAAGTGCTGAAATCGCACAATCCTTGAATTCTCTGTACTCATGTTTTGTTCCGGTTTGTTTACAACAGCCACGCGCCCGGCACTGCGCCGCCCATGTGCGCCGCGCTGAAATGTGTGTCGCAGGCTATGACTCAAATCTTTGTTGACAGAAATGTTGAAATTTAGTATTTAATAAAAAAAAAAATATAACATTGGAAAACGTTAAGAATGTTTGCGTAATGTTTGTCCTCCTACATAAACCATATTAAAACAACAAATATATCTCCCCCCATTTATTTCCATTTTCATAAATGTTTTAAAAAAAGCTCCAGGGAGCCACTAGGAGGGAGCTAAAGAGCCGCATGCGGCTCTGGGGCCGCGGGTTGCCGACCCCTGACTTAGGTCTATTGTACCTATGTCTGCGTCTGTAATTTTGGACTTATCTTTGTAGAAATAAAAAGTAGTCTATTCTAGTATAGATCTTATGTGGGTTGAAATTTTTTTCATATTGGCGGACATTAGGATTCATCTTTCTCCAGATATCGATCAACCCTACATTATGAACATGTAAGTTCCAGTCACCGCCACAGACAAGGGTTCCCTCAGAGTGGTTTGCAATCAGATCAACAACTTTAGTATAGAAAGTGAGGTCGCTTCCTGGTGAAGCATATACATTCATCAAAGTAAACACACTTCCATTAATATTTCCTTTGACTAGTACAAATCTGCCATCTTTATCTTAATTTAGCTAATCTGCTTGAGATCGATATGGCCACAACCATTTTATTTTTGCACCGGTATGAGGAATAGTAAAGTCTGTTATATCCAAATTTAGTAAAGTTTTGATGTTCTAAGTCATTTAAGTGGGTTTCTTGTAGATATATTATATCAATGTTTTCTTTGTCAGTATCTTTGACTGCTTAATTGGACCCAATATCCCATTAACATTAAAAGATGCTATTCGTAATTTTTCAGATGCCACTGTATTAATCATGTTGAAATCATTCTTGTAAATCTGCTTTTGTTACACAGCACTAAGGGTGAAATGCAACACAAAGACAGGAACAGCAACAAAAGAACACAATAGACCAATCAAAACGCAAAAAAAAAAAAAGACGTCATGTCTAAAACGTGCAAAGAGCCCACAAACTGATCCAAAAAGAGATCAGTGGGTGAAAGGAAAACCATTTTCTAGGTAAAAAAGGCCCTCTGGTATGGTTGATATAACATTTTCACCAGGATATTTACAAACCAAAAGGTGGAACACACATGCCCACATTGGGCAAATACTCACATGTTTCCAGTAAAGTCCAGGTCCATTGAAATAAAGAAATTAAAAAGGAAGAGAATTTCAGAACAGGTATTGAATTGGCAAATGCCAACACCTCTTCTGCTGTAGTGAATCTTTTTATTTTCCATTCACATTGATCCTCAGCATTGCAGGATACAGCAGAGTGTATTCCACGTTCTTCTCTCAGTTGGGATTTCACCGGATCAAAAGATGTGCGTTTTTTGACCACTTACGCAGGGTAGTCGTTAAAGAAAGAGACTTGGGGCTTGGTTGATCCTGGTTGGCCCACGGCGAGACGTCTGGATAGTGTTTGCCATTGATGTCTATCTGTGTGTGTACCCTTTTAAATCTGGTTGTTACATGAGCGCAACATTGACCTGGAAGCTAATCACAAGAAGGGGGGCGGGTTCTCGGTGTGGGGATGGGGGCTAGCCAAACAAAAGAAAAGTGCTGAGAAGTGTAAAAATGTAGAAGTGTAAACCAATAGAAAGTTATTTTTTGTTCTGTCTTCAACGGTGGCCTCCAATGTGGGAGAAGTGGAAGAGGATTTAGAGCCCAGGTAACTAATAAGTGGGCTCTGGTCCGATTCCGGACCCCAAACCTCTAACACGAAACTTTTGAGTTAACCGCGTAAGCCCCTCATTCGTGGAGAACGAGCGGTACAGCCTCCCCGTGTTTAAGAAATTGTTAAAAACGAACAGGGAGTTCAGGTCTTTCCTTTGTTTCCCCTCTCTCTCCCTCTTGCTCCAAACACGAAGGAGCCCAGCAGAGGAAGAGCAGGGCAGAAGTGGAGGAAGGCAGAAACAGGTAGGCAGACAGTGGGAACAGCACAGGTGTATGTTAAGCTACAAAATGATGTGTTTTTTATATGATATACATCTTTAGCCTCTTCCATGTTCTAACAATTGCTCTAACAGTTGATCTTTTTTTTACCAAGCTTCTTGCTAATTGTGGAGGTCTAAAATTTCTGGTGTATTTTGACAGCTCTTTGGCCCATGGTAGTGTTGGGAGTCTGACTGATTGTGGGGCAGGTGTTTTTATGCAGCTAACAAGCTCAAACAGGTGCAACTTATTTAGATTAATAAGTGGAGTAGAGGTGGACTTTTTAAAGGCAGACTAACAGGTCTGTGAGAGCCAGAATTATTACTATATTATTATTAATTTTGTTAAACTTTATTTACAAATACAAAACAGTAACAATAGTGAAGACAACAAGAACAAAAAGACCAAAAGACAAGACAATACATACATTAGACAAATGGGACAACAGTCTAGAAACTTCAGAGCCTGGTGATTGTGTGTATGTGTGTCTGTGTTTGCATGTATTTATGTTTGTTGTTGCATATGTGTGCGTGAGTATGTGTGTATGCATTCAAACAGAGTAAAAATGTGTTGCATTATTATGATCATCATCATCATCATCACAATGCTACCATATAGTGTCGTAAATGTAGATAGTCATATTTTTAAAATAGCAATCATTATATACCACCACCCATTGTCATATATATATATATATATATATATATATATATATATATATATATATATATATATATATATATATATATATATATATATATATATATTTATATATTATATATTATATATATATATATATATATATATATATATATATATATATATATATAATATATATACACACACATATATACTACATATATATATATATATATACACATATATATATATATATATATACATACATACATACATACAAACACACACACACACACACACACATATATACACACACACACACATTATATACACATTTTTTACGAGCGTCTCCACTTGGGACAGAGATGCTCTCGTCGGTCCAGCCTGAGTGTGTTTCGGTGTATGTACATTTCCCTCACTACACTGTGGTGCATTAAAACAGAGGAAATGATGGGGTGTATTTTCAGGACAGTTTGTGACAAAGATGGTAGTGCTATAAAATGATAACAGTGATAATAGTACTAACAACACAACAATGATAATGATGATAAACACAACAACAACATACAATAACATGTATTTGTTAATAACATGTTTTGTGGGCAGAGTGGTGGTTATGTGGTTGTGTAGGAGTTGGCTCACAGACAAATCCATAAAGTTTTGTAGATGACTGAAATGTGTGAGAAGATGGAGGAAGAGGAGAAGGGAATCAGAGTTGTAATAGTCCAGAGAGCGGCTGTGGGTGGGGGAGGTCGGGTTTCAGATGAGTGATTATAGGGGGGAGATTGTATATTCCATTGTGTATGAAGTCGGTGAAGAAGATTTTTCCAGTGGTTAATGTGTGCTATTGCGGGTTTTCCAGTTAAATGAGGATAGTTTTCTTGGCGATGATTAGAGCTGTGAGGGAGTGTTTTTAAGTTTATGGTTTTTTCAGTCATTATTGTGAGATCCCCTAGCAGGCAGAGAGAGGGGGGGATAATGGGATGTGGCAGCCCACTATATGTGGATAGTGAACTGTGCGACCTCTTCCCAAAAGTGACTGTGTGCAGTGCAGTGCCCAGGTTTGCGTGGATATAGATGTTGGTCTATACTTTTCTGAGTGCAATGTGTGCCAATTTCTGATGTGAAACCCATTTTAGCTAATCTGTTCCCCGTGTAATGTGTTCTGTGAAGTGTTAGATAATAAGATAAATATTTTTTTTATACAGATTTTGGGTCCAGAATTTGGTATCAGGAGTTATTGAAAGGTCATTGAAAAGGTCATTTTATTGTTGGTGGGCATTTGGTCTGAGATGGCTTTGAAATTATTTTGTATATTTTGGAGCCAGAGTTTTTTGCTGATTGGCAGGTGTTAAAATACTTATTTGCAGCAATAACATATAGAATAAATTATCTAAGAAAAAAATCCCATACAATGTGATTTACCGGATAAAAAATTTAAAATTTTTAGTTTGAAATTCTTCAGTTTTTTCTGAAAATCCTTTTTCTCTCACGTTGGAAAATGCACCTATGATGAAAATTTCAGACTCATCCATAATTTCTAAGTGGGAGAACTTGCAAAATGGTCAAATACTTAATTTAACTCACTGGCATATAGAGGGCTATAGATAAATACACAAATCCGCTTCCGCTTCCCTCGGCACACACCATCACCCAGGACCTCAAGTGGGAGCCCACCAATCAGCTCCCTCATCAAGAAGGCCCAGCAGAGGATGTACTTCCTGCGGCAGCTGAGGAAAGCAGCAAGCTGCCAGTGCAGAATGATGTGGCAGTTTTACACTGCCATCATTGAGTCCATCCTCACGCTCTCCATCACCATGTGGTACGCTGGAGCCACAGGCCAGGGGACCAAACAAGAGACTACAGCGCATTGGTGCGTTCCTGCTGAGGAAGGTGAGTCGGCTGCAGACTTCCATCTCTGCAGGACCTGTTACGTCTCCAGGGCTCTGGGACGATTAGGTCGGATCACAGCCGACACTTCTTTTCTCACCTTGGACATGAACTATATTGTTGTTTTTGGTCAAAAACAAAAAGTGCTCTACATCCAAGCACATAACAAGATAACAAATGTGTTATTTGACCAGGTGTAGGCAGAAGCCAAAGCTTAATTATGCCTACCCTTCTCTCCAACTCTCACGTTGGTGGACATTTGTCATATTGTAAGTACACCGGTGGACATTTGTCATATTGTAGTACACCAGCGGACAATTCATCAACAAAAACAAAAACCTACTATACAAATACTGGACCGGATACTTCAAAGTATCATCCACAAGCACTAACATTTTCACAACAACAAAATGCATTTTTTATTCTGCAAAAATATTTTTTTCTATAATTATTTTCTTAAAGATACTTTTAAACTGAAATAAAGTAGTGGCTTTTTTTTATTTCATCGCAACAACCTGTTCCATAATATAAACTCCTTTAGGCAGTTATAGGCACTCAAGGTGAGGCAGGGAACAATAGAACAATAGGCCCATCCCAGTTTCAATGGGCCATTAGCAGGAGGTCCCGCCCTGTGGGCAGGGCTCTCACAGAGTAGGATATTAAACAAGGAGTTCTCAGACTTTTTTCTCTGATTGAGAATGACTCTTGGATGAGAGTTGAAAACGTTTTGTTTTTTCTAAAAACAGAGTCCCAGATGAAAGCAACTGAAATCTTTTTCTAACACATAACTCCTTTACTTGATAAACAATGTTCCCTCAGCGTCGTTCTCAAGATAAGGTCTGTCAAACATACACGTTCCCCTTAAATTATATTTACTTTCTCTCTTGGGTAAACTTTGTCTTCAATGATAAAGGGATTTGATTGTGAATTGACTAAATACATAAACTCAGCACAATACAGATCTACCAAGTCATAGAACTTTAAAAAGCTTTGATTGTGATGAACAATGGGTTACTTAGGCGAATTTTATAAGGTGCAATGATTGATCAGTCTAATAACCTTTTTTTGTATTATGAAAATTGGTTTAGTTCTTAGTTTGTATGTGTTTTCCCCAAATTTCAATAACATATGTCAAGTATGGTGTTATGGGAGAAGAAATAAAGTAAATATAAAGCATTTTTGTTCAAAATATAACTGTAATTTGTATAAGATTGCAATAGTCTTTGATATTTTCTTCTGTACATTTTTATATGTGCTTTTCATGTCATTTTGCTATCTATGATTACTCCAAGAAACTTAATATAACTGACTCTTTCAATTTCATAGCTATTTATTTTAATCTTTATAATCATTCTCTAGATGTTTGTTACTGAACACGATAAATTCTGTTTAGCTTATGCAGTTCTCTCTCCATCACCTTCACCAGCTCATTAAGATTTTGACCGAGCAGTAAACTGTGGTATCGTCTGCAAACAAGACAAAATTAAGAACATCAGATGCTTTATGAATATCATTTATATATAATAAAAATAATTTCGGGCCCAAAACAGAGCCTTGTGGCACCCCACAACTAATTCTCTGCCAACTAGACTACTCCTTTTAGATGAACATATTGAAATATATGAACCACTCCCCTCAGGCAGGAGGCTACGGTCCATCCGGACCAGAACCTCCCGCCACAAGAATAGTTTCTTAATGCATGCCCTTTTGATTTCATATATGTTGTTTTTATTATTGCTCTGTGTTTTATGTTGCACCTTAATGCCTTAATTTTGTTCATTGACAATGGTAATAAACCCCTTCTGATTCTGAAATAAGAAATACTTGAATTTTATTTTTTTTGCAACTTAAATAAGTTACAATTGTTTGTTTTCTGTTGTTGAAATAAAGACAGCACTGTTTGACTTTAAATGACACAAAATTGATTATTTCTCCTATTTCTAACAAAAGATCTCATACATTATGTATTTTGTTAAAATTGTTGGTGCACCTAACAGGAGTGTGGGTGCACCTAATTGAAAAATTTAGGTGCACTTGTGCAAACAAACCAAATGGTTGATCTGGTTTGTATCCTTATTCTAATACCTTATTTTATCCATGCCTCTTATTTTTCCCATTCCTAGTTTGTGAAATTTGTTCACTGACAAAGTGAATAAAACAAGAAACCTGATATTAATAAAGTACATTTGTAGAATAAATATATACAGAAAAACCTGAACAAAACCATTGTTAAACTTCTGGATTGTCGTAAACCATTAGAAATGTTACGTTTTTACATTTCTCTGTAGGAATCAAATTGAATGAGTTTGAAAGCCATTGAAGACCTTTATTTTAACTGAAGTATCTTATTGAAACCCAGTGGAAAGCCTTTTACCTTGTGCTGGGTGAGTGTACAGTACATCTGAGTGGAGCGTCATCGCCACTGCTCATGTGACCGGCCGCTTCCTGTGCATCAGAGGGAAACTTTGATATAAAAGTCATATCAAGTCCCGTCAGAGTGTGTGAAAGAGGAAGAGAGGCTCACATGAGCGCTGACCATGGGCTCCAAGGGACAGGGATGGGCCAAGCACAAGTACCCGTGGAAAATCACAGCATCCTCCATCACAGCCTGCGGGCAGGGGCAGAGGGCAGTGCAGCGGAGAGAGGGCAGGGGCCGGAGAGCAGGGGCCGGAGAGCAGGGGCCGGAGAGCAGGGGCCGGAGAGCAGGGGGCAGGGAGAGCAGGGGGCAGGGAGAGAGGGCAGGGGGCAGGGAGAGAGGGCAGGAGAGCGGGGGGCAGAGGGCAGCAGGTGGAGGTCAGAGAGCGTGCGCTATATGAAGTGCATTGTGGGAAATATACTGTGCCAAGTACGGACAAGTTTCCTCTGATGCATTCTCGGTAAAACGGGCGGCGCAAGGGTTCATCTAGGGATTTCCAGCAAACTTGCGGAGAAGTGAACTTGAAATTGAAACAGGCTGTGTGAGGAGGAGGAAGACATTTCACAAGTCCACAAGCAACAAGTCTGCACAAGTACGTGGACTGAGAAACGGCCCAAGGCTTTGGGAATGTTCATTTCATTTGAAGGCTTCATTTCGACACGCCCACTTTAGGTCGAACCAGACTTTGAAGTCTTGCTTCAGTTTACCCATCACTAGTGCCTCCCTGTGGCCCCTGGTGTTCTTAGGGTCTATGAGGCGCGTCCCCCTGTCCGTCCGCGGGAGTCGGATCTCTCCTTCACTGTGGAACTCCTCCAGGTTTCTGCTTTTTCCCAAAGAGGTTTGGTCATTTTTCCTGGCCGAGAAGGAGGGTCTAAGGACAGGGGGGCTTGGGACATCTGTCTAAGGACACGGGATGTGGGACATTACCAAGTCCCTATGAACATTGTTTATTCTGTTTTTCATTGTCGCCCCTCGAGGCAACTACTGTTGTGATTTTGGGCGTTATAAAATTAAATTGAATTGAATTTCTATCGAAGTACTAACCAGGTTCTCACCTTCTTAGTTTCCCCAGATTAGACTAGATCAGGCATTGACAAGATGATATGACCACTTTTACGCCTCTAACAGTCCAGATTTTGTGACAGTATTCTATGACTCAGATTTACACAATTACAGTGTAGTAACAGACATACATTTCACACTTCTGTAGGTGCCACTCATGGATGTATTAATATAACTGGATAAGGCACGCCCGTGAGTAGTGGCCACTCTGCTGTACTTCAACTTCACAGCCCAGACCATTCAAAGAGTTCGGCCTGTAAAATTACCTACAGTGCTCAATTCTTTTTAGTCAGAAAAAATAAATAAAAAATAGACGGAATTTCATTATTTCCCCATTTCTAAAATCCTAAAAATAAAATTTTTGACGTCACATTGAACAGTGTACGGTAATCTGCTGTCACCGGGGAAATGCCCAGAGCTAGCTCCACAACCAGGAAGTAATGCGGAAGAAAAAAATATTTTTGGGCGACATGTTCCAATGACTTGACTGGAACGGCATATTGTCCCCCCGGGGCTTGGTGCCACTGCGCAAAAACACACTTCCCTACTTCTCAGACACTATTCCAGAAAGATTCACCCACGCTTTTGCCATATTGAAATAGTACAGAATTTTGCTTACAATAATGTGATGATGAGCAGGTTTAGAACATATCTAGGGGATACATCAGAATCAGAATGGGTTTATTGCCATTGTCAATGAACAAAATTCACAAACAGAGGAACTTGTCCCTGCATTAAGGTGCAACATAGAACACTGAGCAATAATAAAACAAAATATACAAAATGCATTAAGAAACAATTTCAAATTACTATAGGATAAAATAAAGATAAAATAGGCATTACTATGTACACAAGAATGTACAGTTAAATTTACAGTTGTAGTGCAGAAAGTGACAGTGCAGTGAGTGATGAAGAGTTGCAGTTAAAGTGGCAGGTGTTTAGAAGTGTTCATGAGTCCAACGGCAGAGGGAAAGAAAAACTATTCTTGTGGCGGGAGGTTCTGGTCCGGATGGACCGTGGCCTGCCTGAGGGGAGTGGCCTCCTGCCTGAGGGGAGTGGCCTCCTGCCTGAGGGAGTGGTTCAAATAGTCAGCTGTGATCCGACCTGCTCGTCCCAGAGCCCTGGAGACGTACAGGTCCTGCAGAGATGGAAGTCTGCAGCCGATCACCTTCTCAGCAGAACGCACAATGCGCTGTAGGCTCTGCTGTTCTGCTGTCAAATGGTGTCTGACCATTCTCTGGGACTCCACAAACGCTCACAATCACAAAAACCTGATGTCACTGAGCCCTGAGGGGAGGGGCTTGGGGCAATGGTCCAATGCAAAATTACATACAATTTCACCACTGACCATATAAGGCAACTATTTTGTCATCATCCAAAAAAATGGAGATATTGCAGTTGACAAATTTTGATTAGAATGGGTGTCAATGGAAAATGACATGCATTTCCACTGCTGAACATATATTTTGTGGAGTTTGAGGGAAGTTCTTTTCCCCACCTAATTATATAAAAGGTTGATAAATACAAAATAGATGAAAGAAAATATGTATATCACAAGCATGAGACCCTGTCATATTCCCTTTAATAATATTTTCTGCCCCCCTAAAGAAGAATCCCAGGTGTAAAGAGCCAACAAGAGGGCAGCAGGTCAGTGGGTGAGTCTGGACAAGCTCACCTGTGGCTCCCTCCTCCTGAGCAGCTCCTGCTGTGCCACACGCTGACGCACATTCTCCTGGAAGAGGCGGAGGTTCTGCTCGCTCCTGACCCGCCGCTCCTCCACCATCTCCTCAGTCAGTGACGCCTGGGCCTGGAAAGCAGCGCAAAGTCAGCCTTTTGTGACACAGTGGGCCACTACATGTGACATCACTCTCAGTCTCTGAAACATTAGCTACAACATTGCAAACATCCACCCGTTGCAACTAACATTTATTTTAGCAGTCAACTAGTCAGCGATTATTTTTCGATTAGTGGACTTACCAAGCAAATACTTTTATTGTACATTGAAACTTTTAAAATACTTTTCTTTACCCAATAAAGGTTGAAATATGGTGACGGAAGGCTTCTAGATGGAGAACATATAAATGAAAATCAGAAAAGAGTTTATTCTTTTTTGACATTTTGATTTAAAGAGTATATGACGGGTTAAACTACACATTTCACTAAAATGTATTGAACATTATTATATTAAGCTGTAATTTTCAACTTTTATTTTTCTCCACAAACTGCCAATTGACTGATAAATGTTTACCACATGTTTACCACAGGCTCTATGCCAAACTAAGAACTAATTAGAAAACCTGTCATATGTATGCCTCTGTCTTTGTTTTAAAAGTTATGTCATGTGTTTTAGAGTCTGTAGCCCAGAAAACAATTATTGAATTTGTTTAAATTGTCAACTGGTCACGATGATTCAGTTAATCGTAGCAGCTCCAATACTCACAGATGGGTGCTTCCACAGCTCCGTGCCGCTCTCCACCCAGGCTCCGACCGCCACAGCCGCCTGGTTCCTCTGGGCTAAAACCCTGCTGGCCAGGGCCGCTCTGCTGGACACTGTGGTCATTCTGTCTGCAGCACTCAAACAAACTGTTTGTGTTTAGTGGTCTGTGCAGTGCATAAAACAGTCAGGGAGGTCGTGTGTGGATTTGACAGAGAAGCATAAACCAGGTTTAGGTTTGTTTAAGCAGCCAAAATCTCCACCTGGATTGTCTGCGAGAGCAGGCTGAAGCTGAGCGGTGGAGAAACAGCCTGGATTCAACCTGAACACTCCTCGAGCCCGAGAACAGAGAGGCAGCCTCAGATCGCAGGGTTACAGGGACCGGACAGATCTCACGTTTCTTTGAAGTGTGGCTCTGAATAAAAGAAAATAAACTTTGTGAATGCTCCTGTCACTCACACACCACGGACTGGAGCACACATCACCACGGACTGGAGCACACATCACCACGGACTGGAGCACACATCACCACGGACTGGAGCACACCTGGAGCACACATCACCACGGACTGGAGCACACATCACCACGGACTGGAGCACACATCACCACGGACTGGAGCACACATCACCAGAGCAAAAAACAATGAGCTCACAATAAAGTCTAAGCTTGCTCCTGATCTAAGGTTAAATAGACTTTCAGCACACCAAAATCTTGTATTAATTATGGTGTCTGTATTTTACAACAGTCTGGGCCTTTTCTGACTCATTTGGACCATCTGATGATGTGAAAGTGATAGATGAGATGAGGAGAGAGGAACGGAGCAGAACTGCAGCACGTTACATTTCTGATCAAAACAAATCTGGCCCTACAACTCCCACAGGGTCATGGGCGGGTACCCACAGAAACGCCATGCTGCCCCCAAGTCTCTCCAACTTATAGACCAGGGCAATTCAACTTAAGGCCTGGGGGCCAGATCAGGCCCGCCAAACGATCTGATCCCAAAATATACCTTTTTTATTTTATTGTTTCTGTTTTAATTGGGATAGTACTAGTTTATCCCCAGTTTGGTGCTTGTTTTAGGTACAGACACACTGAATGCGTCTGCGCAACCATGTTATTCCTATGTAGAGGCACACAAAAAGTAATGCTTTTTACTGTAAAATTGGACACATTCAAGCATTTTGATGTTATGCCAACCAAATATTAATGCTCCAAGTCTTATTAAAGGTGTGGAGGCTCATCGAAACTAGGTCAAATGCTAAATTTGGAATGATTCACTTCATTGTCCGGTTGTCTGTGGCCCTCTGCTCCGTATGAATTTCAAAATGCGGCCCTCTGTGAAAAACGTTTGGACACACCTGCTTTATAGAGTCATTGGTTTGAGACAGACTCTGTTCTTTTTGTTTAAAGCCCTGTCAATGAAAGCCCCCTAGTGACACAACCGTGAACCCACAGCAATTCATGAACCACCAGAGTTTGCCACGTGACCTAGATGGGGCGGAACCCTTGTCACGTGACCAGCACTTTGAATCACGTTTTGGGGCAGTGTTTGGGGGCTTCGAAACTGAGCCAAAGTGTCTGGGATGTTTTAACTCTCAAATTCACTTCAGTGTCAGTGCAACAAGACAAGCCACAGCCGAACATTGGCCTCTTTCTACCGGACTGTACAGTCAACAAGCCCCTAAAACTGAACTATTCAAACATACTGAGCACTTACAAACATAACAGCGTTATACAGAGGAAATCAGACGGAATAAAAGTGTGAAACTCACTGAAGAAGCTGCATCTCTGTCTAATGGAGGTGGCAGCAGTCTGACTGTTTTAGACAGAACATGTACGCACAGTTCCACGGTCACATGTCTTCACAGTTCCACGGTCACATGTTAAAGCCTGTTGTTGGTTTGCTTACAGTAATAATTGCCGTGGCTCTGGCGAGAGAAGGATAATGTGGAGCTGCGTTTCACATTGGAGTCGTTTATCTGCTACTTTTAAGTTTTTCTTCATAGCTTTTGTTTTGCACAATTCCAGAGATAAAGTGTAGGTGACATGCTTTATTATATAAAACAAAAATCAACAGAAATGTTGGCCATAAAATGGAAGATAACGTCCTAAACGGACCTCACTCCCGCCTGCTGCACTCACTTTCTGCCAACAGGGGGCATGCAGGAGCCAAAAATCCCGGAAGAAAACAATAACACGCTCGTACAGCGGGAGTATAGACCATCGTCACAATATCAGGCGTGTCCTTACTTCTTTCTCCCTCTAAAGTCTGCAACGAGAGTCCGAACAGCACGACACCATGAACTCCAGCCCCCTCCACTCACCACAAAGCACTTAAAATGGCTATTAGTACTGCAGAAACCACACTAATGCCATCAGGCAAACGCTAAGCCAATCTGTACTCAATTTGAGGAACATACACACCAAAGCCCACTTTTCCATTTGTTGTCCCTGGAATCTGTAAAAATAGGACTCGCACCTCCCCACTCACTCCTGAGATCTGCGTCAACGCTACCTTTACATCCACTCTTGCTCGAGGTTGTAGTCAGGGTTACGGTTCTACTCCGGTTCTACTCCGACAACTAACCGCATCTTTTCTTTGGGCCACATCCGGGAACTCTGACGCTGAGCGGAACCTGCTGGGTGTGAGTTTGGCGCCTTACACGGACTCTTTTCCGCCTGTTTGCGGTAGGAAAATACCAACCCAACATGCCAAGTGTCGCTTAAGTAGCTTTAACTTAGAGCTAAAAACGTGTGTGAAACAGAAAATAAATATATTTTCAACCGTTGACGAGGCATGACAAGGTGAAGGACCCGGATGTAACGTCTACACCATCACCAGTCCTGCGCGTGCTTCAGTGGCGGACAGGACAGGGCTCTTAAACCCACAGAGAGCAGCAGACGGGTCGGCCACAGGTCAGTGTGTTTGCCGTGTCCCCGCAGAGCTCCTGGGGATAAACTCTCACGCCACCGCTGGCACTGCGTGTGCGTGGAGCAGACTCCCGTAGCTCTATAAGCTAGCTAGCCTCCAGCGTTGAACCCGCCTTGGAGCGTGGCGTCGATCTTGCACTATAACATGCCTAAACCAACGGGAAGACATTACGCATTTGCCTTGTTTGTTCATTTAAAGCGCTAAATAAACGGTCATCAACGGCTGTGTTTATGTCCTGTTTACCCGGGAGCACAGGGCTGTGTTTGGCACGAAAAACAACCACAAGATCCTGTCCTGAACCAGGGAGAGAGGAGGACCAGAGAGAGAGGGAACCAGGGTAGAGAGAGGGGACCAGAGAAGAGGGGACCAGAGAGAGCAGAGTGAGAGACGGCGATTTCAGAGGGACCCTTGGAGGGAAGATCAAAATGTTTGTGAATTTGGACCCTTGGGCAGTTTTAGCTTAGCAAATTAGCCACATATCTAGGTATGATAATCGAGTGCAGAGCCATGTGCGTGGCGGTTTAGTTATAATAATTCATGAGATCAAGCCATGGAAGTGCAATAAGATAAGGTCAAAATCAGACCCATGTTTTAATGCACTTGATGGCGCTCTTTGTCAATACAACTACGTTAAAAAAATAAATATAAAATAACAGGATCGACGGTTCTTACCTCGAAAGGCTCCCTTACTGACAGTGGCTGTTTCTGTGGACAGTCAGTGGTTCTTGATGGCTCCAGTAAAACCTACATGTCATTGTGTCACCTAAAACACCACGATGGAGTGATTTGGGTTTAGAACCATTGACTATCCACTTAAAAGGCACCATGACACCTTTCAGAGGCGGTCAGACCAGTAGAAAGTGAGGCTGTGGGCGGTGAGGGGCTGTGGGCCGGTGGAGGGCTGTGGGCCGGTGAGGGCTGTGGGCCGGTGAGGGCTGTGGGCCGGTGAGGAGTGGAGGCCGGTGCACTGTCTTTGGAGAGTGGCTTCATTGAAAGTGTGATCTACCCCTGTGAACAGATTGTCCTGCAGTTAAATCATTATCTTGTTGTGTGTTGTTGTGTGTAGGCCGTGGGTGATTTATTGTTTAAGCAAGAGAATAATGGCACATTAAACAACAAATGACACCCAAAGGATCCAAATACAAAGCCAGCTGTGTAATAATGCACTAGGGTTAGGGTTCCAAAAAAAGCCACAAAAACTCAAATTTTGGATCTGGTCCAAACAGCTACAGGACCAGGGACTGAGCCCGCGTTCTTTTCCAGGTGCTGAAGCTGAACCATGTTGGACTCTGACACAGACTCTGACTGCGAAGGCTTTGAAGACAACTGCAGTGAGAGCGTGAGTCTTGGGTTCACACAAAGAGGCCAGAACAGTGGTCCGAACAGTCAGCCCCCATGCTGCAGTCCGGGTCAGGCTGGGGGTGTGAGGGGGTAAAGTAACACATTCAACTGAATGTCATTGAAAGTATACGTGTTAATAATGTTGTGAATCGTTTGATTCATTTTTATCTTTCAACGTCTTCACCTGGTAAATTTTTGTTATGTCTGCTTAATCTGAATACTTTTGTGTTCCACGTCCGAGCGACTTCACAGCAGCGCTTCAATGTGCTTTAGTGATGGATGTTTGATTCGATACCAGGTAATACTATGGCAAATATATCGATCCGATGCCGATAAGTTTTGCACTAAAATGCAATGACCTGGCTTACTCCAGATGGATCAAGTTCCTCACATGAATCCGTTTGGAAAGGCTCTCACTGAAAGCCGTCGGAACAAAAAATACTTGACGCCGATTGGTCGAAGCATCACAACAGCGGAAGAAGCAGAAACATCTTAATGACATCTGAATTATGCATTAAATAAATATATAAAATATTAAATACACTAATTAATAATTATAGCAAGAGCATTCGGGGGAGAGGCCAGCGCGAGCCACCCTCAGAGCGGAAAGGTTTAATCACCCGTATGCGCCCATGGAGCCTGGACTAGAAAAATATGAATTATGTCATTATAAATATATTACCATACGTCACTGACCTCGATGAACTTTGGTAGGTCAAACAAACAATAAGGCAACATTTCAAACATTTACTGAAGGGTGTAGTTTTGTTTAAAACTATTGTATACATTTTCAAATGTTCCCTCTTATCATCTGGGGACCTCCTGAAATCATTTCACAACCCCAATGGGGGTTCCAACTCCCAGATTAAGAACCATTGCTACAGTATATAAGACTTTCTGGCGTTATTGTAGATACTTTTACATAAATCTATTGCACCGAACACAGCCTGTGAAGTCGTGAGAGAATCCACTGGTGACTGCGGTAACCACATTTGAACAAGGTTTCACACTAATGCCCGGTGTAATTTTAACAGTTTAATGATGAACTATTTCATGTTTTCACACCCTCAGCCTTTTAAGAAAACTTTCACGGTGTCCTGCCATCAGACTCTGCTCGAGTCTCGAGCCCTGGCCCGAGACGGGCCCTGGCTGTAAATGAATCTCGTCAATGAGTCAATAAATACACAGCACATACGGAACAGTGCAGATGTGCATCGACTGAGCATTCTGCACAAACCGCAGCATGTTTAACATAAGCCTACATTGACCCAAACAAAGCACAGTGTATCATCTTACAGATAAAGAACTGAAGCTCCAGAGTTGCCCTTTATATAAGTCTGCGTGCTGTGCGTAAATCCACGTCACAGTCTGTTGTCAGTGTTGAAGCCAAACCGGACATGATCAACGCGTGGCAGTAAACCTCATCCTCGCTCCAGGTAAACGCATAAACCACAAGTAAATGTGGTGTGGTTAAAATCCAGTGAGAAGCCAAACAGTCTGCGTAAAGTTCAGCCAAACAAAAATACTGTCCAATGTGCCCTAATCCTCCTCCATAAAGGTGTAGTAAAGGCATCGTCAGTCCATCAGTGCCATATATGCAGAAAACAAAAGAGAAACTTAACATGAAGTCCAACTTCGACTAGATTTAACTCAACATTTACTTAAAATTACTGGGATGCAAACATCAAATAATAGATCTGTATACATAATAGAAACTCTGCCACTGCTGGATTCCAATGTTGCAGAAGTAACAAAAATTCACCAGGTGAGGACTCAAAAGCGCTGACTTATGAATTTTTTTTTACTATTAAATGACAAAATTCTTACATTTGATTTCAATTACGTGATTAGGACATCAAAATGAACCAGATCAAACGATTCACAACAACATTAAGACATTTACGTTCAATAATTGAACAGTATTCAGTCTAATTCTAATTCATTCATTCTAATTGTTGTTACTTTGACCCCTCATAGGGGTGTGTGGGCCATGGGTCTATTGTGTTGGCGAGACAACACTAACACTCACAGTTGAGGTTCACATGACATCACAACATTCTTGAATGCCTGTAGTTTGAACTGAGCTGAGACTGGTCAGAATTCTATGAATAAAACTGGCACAAAGTTCAGTGTGTTCTGTCAGTATACATTTTTTTCTTCCAAATATTTTCAGTACTGGAACATAGAACAATTTTCTGTCTGTTTTTGTTAATGCAAGAAGGTATGAAGTTAATAAAATGTTCAGGTTTTAACATGACTATATTTATTGTTGACTCTGTTTTAGAAAAAAAAACAACGTTTCGACTGTCAACCAAGAGTCTTTCTCAATCTGTGAAACAAGTCTGAGAACTCGGGTTTATATCCTACTCTGTCAAAAGCCCTGCCCACAGGGCGGGCCCTCCTGATAATGGGCCATTGAAACCAACTGGGATGGGCCTATTCTTCACTGACTTTGGCTCCCTCCTCCCTGAGTCCCTTTATTAGCATCAAAATGCCTCGGGCGTCTCCAGGGTTTCAGCAGACCATTATAAACAACCGGAAGTTTGAATCTTAAACCTCCATTACGATTTAAGGAAGGATTCTCTTTTTTAACAAAGATGGCCTCCTTAACTCCTCATCCCATCCCAGTTAGTTTCGATGGCCCATTATCAGGGGTCCCGTCCTGTGGGCAGGGCTTTTGACAGAGTAGGATATAAACCTGAATTCTCAGACTTGTTTCACAGATTGAGAATGACTCTTGGATGAGAGTCGAAACGTTTTGTTTTTTTTCTAAAACAGAGTCCAGATGATACAACTGAATCTTTTTCTACAATGGAACACTCCTGGACGCCGACATGACTATATTTGTTGAATAAGGCAACTCATTATAAACATTAACAGCAAACAATGCTAATTTTGAGCTGTTGGTTTTTGTCTTCAGGACCTTCTGGACCAACACTTTGCCATTATGAACCTCCAGACTTCAGGTGAGGTGCAACAGTAACAGAGCCAGTGACACTGTGTTCAGAACCCGACTGGGGCTGCACAGGCACAATCCAATCGCAGTGCAATTTGAGTTGGTGCACTTCTCAAATCATACAGGCTGTAATTGTTTTGTTCCTTCCTGTGTTTCAGTCATGTGACTTTGTTTTCGCCGCTGCTGTTGCCTAGCTCTGTTGTTAGTCGTGAAAAACGGAGCATAAAACTGAAAATGAAAAGGGTTGACAGTTAAAGAACTTATGTATTTTTGATCCTTCTCGAGTCACTGACGCGCTGCTATAACAAACAACTGACATTTACATAGGACTGGGCGATAAATCAATTTGGGGTTCATCTCGATTTGTCTGGAAGAAAAAACAAAATCATTCCCCCACTTCCTCTGGGCATTAAAAAGTGTCTTTCCATGAAAAGCACAAATTGGAATAAATTCGCGCTACAGCCCACGCTGCTAACGCCCGTGTGAAACGCAAGCACGGACTGGGACACTATTACAAGAGAACTCACTGACACAGCAAGGAAGGCTTCCAACTGTCTTGTGCAGTCACAGGGAGCAAAGTGACGCCGCTCCTTCTCATGTTATCAACTGCACTACAACTTGAATCGAAAAAAAACAAACATATTTTGATAATTTGGAGCAAATCTGGGCCTAAATTGGGAAAATGATCCTATAGTGTGTTACGGGCTTTAGCTGAGATTTTGTATCATGTAAAAATAATCGTGTACAAATCCACACACAAACGATAATGGCAGGGCAGTGGAACCTTTGGCACATCCTGTTGAAACTCTGTGTAAAAGTTTGTTTTGCAGACAATGTGTTTGAGTACTGGGACCGGATCTCTGTGGAGGACAAGAAGAAAGCGGGCCACCTGATGAAGATCTGTGCCTTCTGGCTGCCTATCCTGCTGCAGCGCAACGAGGCCAGCACTGTCTTCTGCTGGGCCGCACAAGTGGGCCTGGTAGAGCCCAAGTATGCAGGCGACCTCTCCTTTTTACTTACCTGTCCCTCATCTCTTCAACTACACCCAACTAAAATATATGCGCAATACTTTTGTTTTTGCTCCCATTTTTCATGAGCTGAACTCCGTTATTCACTTTTTCTATAAACACAAAAGACCCATATCGCTCCAATACTGTTCACAAATGTGTCTTGCTGAGCTATTAATATTAATATTAAGATCGAGATTCCTCAGGTGTGCCTCAGCCTGGCCACAATAAAAGAACACTCTGAAATGTTTTGCATTATAGGAAGGGTCTTTGGGGGTTAGAAAAGCCCAAACATGCACATGTCCATTGAGTATGCTGTCTTTCTTTCCTCTCTCCCTCTCTTGTTTCACTCCCTCACCTCTTCCGTCTCTGGTTCCACAGTAAAGACGTGACGCTGAGGCACATCCACAAGATAGAGATCTTAGAGGCGATCCTGCGAGCGCTGGTGGAAGGAACTGTGAGTGCACTCCCAGTGCAGCTGTAGAGTCTGAGATTTCAGTCTAAAGGTCTGCTTTTCTCTTTCAGCTGCACAAGGCTCAAACTAAACAAGTGGTGTTCATCAGCAACCGCTTTTCTTTGGTGAGCCCAGTGCGCATTATGATGACATGGTGCTGGTTTAACTAAAGCTATTCTGGTGGGGGTCCGCTATCTGCTTGTCTTGGGGATGTTATTGTTTTCCCTGAAATATTCCACAATATGGCATTAAAAGGGGGTCGATTATGCAAAAAAATTTCAATGAAAGAACAAAAACATCACTTATGTTCTGTTCTTATTTTTTTGTGAATGGATCTGTAAAAATCATACGTAAAGTGTACGTTTTGAAAAACGACTGAATATATTTTAACAGTTTGGGAGGTCAGGATTTGAAATTGTTATTTGCAATTATTGAGAACATGACCAAACTCTGAAACTCTTCATTCACTTTTCTTTATCCATTCTCTAATTCCATGTGACCAGCTGCAAGAAATAAACTTTTTGGATAAAAAGTACAGTTAATTTGACAAAACGGCAACAAACAAAAAAAACACAACATAGGTTTAAAAACCTTGGACTCAAGCAGATAACACCACCAGGCCAGGTTACATGTCAGATCTGTCTGGATACAAGCCTGTTCCCTGTATCAAAGCATGTTTTTCAGCCGAAGGACAGAGAATCGTCCCCGTTAGGACTACCGGTAATTGTAATCGCTCCGGAACCCAGAAAATTGGAATGAACATGCCTACGACTGGTATATAAAATTAGAATTCACACCGCTCTAATTTTAATTGAAGACCCTGAGAAAATCCTGAACGACAGCCACCACAAATATCTGTTCACATGGGCCAATGTAAAAAAAAAAAAAATAAAAATCTGTGAGCGCTCTCACCTCCAAAAAGAGCACTTGTTTGTGACTTTCCTTTTCCAATATATGTTTGAAATTTCCAGCCATTTATCAGAATTGACATGCATTCAACAATTATTAGTGAAAATGATACAATCTATCAATAATCTTCACATTGATGACAAAATGCAACAAACCTTTTGCATTTTATTTGACACGTTTCACCGCTACTGCTCATATGCATCTGTTATGTAGAAGTTGAACTTTGCGTACAAGTGTGAGGGGGATGGTTACAAAAGACAAGCTGTACCAATCCAGGCACAGTTTCACGCACAAGTCTAACAAATCCTCAATAATGTCCACTATCAAAAGGCAAAAGAGGCGGGCTTGCTCCACGGTTGCAAGGGGGGCATGGGCCTTTAACGCTGCTTGTGGCTTTAATTATGATTTTTTGCAATTAAAACAAAAGTGATTGGGTAAATGCAAGGTAGATAATGAATGCCACAATGAGGAACATTAATCATGGAACCAAGCAGCCCTTCCCCACCGGAAAGATGACATTTAAGTATAGATCGAATTGAACTAACTCATTTGAGCATTGTCTGAGTTCTTACAGTTCTATTCTGGCCTGTATAATAATTCCGAAGTCACTGAAATGCTTGAATTTATAAATGTGTCTTGCACAAATTCACAAGCTGTGTGTCCCGTGTGTGTTCCCTGTAGCACTCCCCGGAGGTGCTGGAGAACGCGCTGCAATGGCTGGAGCGCACTGGAGAGCCCAACATCCGACCCCGGGTCCTGGAGCTGGGCCACCTGGACATCTGCTTCAATGCCCTGCAGCTCGTCTTTGTGGAGTGTAAGAGACCCTCCCATCCTCCTCATGTATACCTGTGATGTTGAACTGTGATGGGCTCAAATGTCCGCAGTTAATCAGCACATGTGGTGGGTGTGGTGGGATAAATGCAGCAGGAAAATGAACTTTGTCCTTCATTAAGGCACATGCTGTTGTGAGTTTGGGGCATTATAAAAAATAAATAGAATTGAATTATAATAGAAATGCACATGGAAAATGTTTGGATTTTCCTCTGGGATATTTATTATGAAAACACTGCATAATAAATACTGGAATATTGGCTTTTGTACCAATACTAACTTATGCAAAAATTTTTGGAACAGGGCTCAACATTGCCTATTTTCTGACGTTTGTGCTAGTTCCAATTGTTTCTTTTCAAACCTCCTAATTTCCATTACTTTATTTTACATAATGCATCACGTTTTCACGTCCAGTTCTACATTTTTATGATGTTTGTTTGTTAATTTGAAAAGGTACAATACATATTAACTAACATGATCCCAAGTAAATGTGTGTTGCCATAAAGGCTCATTTTCAGATGTAGTCCCATCGCGCAAAGCAAAGATTATTAAAAGACACACTAACGGACATTAGTAAATGAGTAAACATTTGTAAAAGCAGCACAAACTGGAAATGCCACAGAGGAAATAAAGCACACACATTTCCAAACATGAGTAAAAACTACACATTGTGACTGCAGGTTTGATTGTCCAGGAGCTAGGGCTGCAACAATTTCATCGATTAATCGCAGCTAATTGATTATTATTATTATTGAAATAATCATTGACTAATCCCTTAATCGAATAATCATATCTGGTCCATACATATGTGCCATGAGCTGAGAAAATACGTTTTATGTCTCAAATTGAGCCGCAGTTGTATGAATTTATTTTTAATAAATGTGCTCGACCTGGATCCTCAAACAGCTTCAGCTTTATCTGGGTCAAATGTAGTACAAATTCATCATGTGACTTATGCGTTTTATTTGATTTATGATGTAGTTTTATGGTTGCTGCAGTAATCCCAGGATATTAACTCAAAAGAGAATCTTCTAATGTCCATAAAATTGCAATGATTTACACTTGGTTTACTGCATTTTTGTTCAAGTTTACCCTAATGAGAAACAGATTATGGGGCAGTACGTTTCATGCAGTTCAAAGTGGTTTTACTGTGCAGTTTGCCGTTTGTTTGAAGTTCGCGTACATGGCCACCTCAGACCTGCCAAAGGATTTGAATGTACCATGCACCTACGTTCATTTTGATCAATCCCAAACAGGGCCTCGTTTTGGTCCTGCGTCACGTTTATGCACTGATTTTGCCGCTATGCAATTTGTGCTTTATAGATCCCACCTGCCGCTGGGTTCTGCGCACGTGAACCCACGTCAAAACGCCATAAAAGGGCTGAGCAAAAGTGACTTATGAATGAGATTTAACCAAGCATGAGCCGATAATCAGAGAGGGAGGGCCAGAGGCATCGAAGGCTTTATGACAAATCCAAATTAAAGTGATTGTAATGAATCATTGCTCTCAAATTTGATTCCAAAGGTGTTTTAGTGGCCGACGCCTCATACTAGGCAGGAGCCTGTTTCACAGATATTGTTCTGGTTTTGCTTCAGACTCTTTTGTTTGCGATGTGCGTGAGGTTTGACCATGGCCCTGTTCACACGTGGAGGTCTGAACGGTCAAAGGAAGAGGCAGTGAGTGTGTGCGAGTGACACGGATGCCCTTCCTAACAGAGCGAAAGCAGCGGGAGAGATGTGGATGGACCTGCAGCAGAGGGACAAATGCTTCTACTGCGGGAAAAGTAGAATAAAACAAAAGCATGCGACACATGAAGCTCTGTCAGGCGCTCTTGTTCTGCCAATAAAACTGGAACGTAAAAACGTTGGTCACGTCTGTGAGTGCGCGCCTGATTTAAACGGGGCCCTTGAGAGCAAGCTGTCTTACAAAACCCCAGCGCGCGGGCGTAAAGACAAAAGAAGGTGTTGGATCAGCGTCTTCTTCTTCTTCATTAAACCAAACCTCGCTCTTGAGCTCCGTCTGAAGGAGGAGTTTTCTCTCAGCTCCGATTCGTTGTTCTCATCAGTTCTAAAATCCATTTACAGATTCAGAGGATCTTCTCGGTCTCTGCGCGAGCGGAGAGAGGGCACCGGGAATGTGCACGGCTTCATGCGTATCCTACAGCCCTTCTCTGTGTTTATGGCCAACTTCTGTTTAAATGTGATTATCTCTCTCAAAGTATTTTAGGTTAAAAGGTGTTTTCTGACTATTTCCTGGATCAGATATTTCCTAATATTCTCTTCACTTCGATTCTGCCTTAAGTGTATGTGGCCCACTTCATGTATTGCTGACGTTGTTTTTGCTGGTTTGTGTTGTGTTGCAGTTGCTCGGTACGTGAAAGCCTTGCCTGCAGCTTTGACCAGACCATGCGCAATCTGACTGCTCGGCCCAATGAAATAACTCATCAAGGTAGGAATGAAAATATGTCTATAGTGGGCCTGAGTTCTCATTGACTACAAGGCAAGGCCAAGTTTCCCTTAAAATGAGTGAAAAAGGGTTGGGTTAATCTAGACTGATGAGCACGAGGTGGGTTTTTATATTTTTATATATTATACAGAAACGTTTTAAAACTATCACTGTTTGTCACCCTTGGAGGCAACTGCTGTTGTGATTTTGGGCATTTCAAAAATAAATTGAATCGAACATTGTCTCCTTGTGGATGTGGCCTGAGTAACTTTAGGTTTTCGTGTTGTTTGAAGCTGGATATAAACTTTCTTTGTCGACTCAGTGAAACCCACTGATGATGCAGCTGCTGAAGCACAGATAGCCCCACCCCTCTCCCTCTAGCCTGACTCCTATTGGCTGAGCTCTGGCAGTCAGCACAAGTGCAGATTACTACCGCAGTGTAAAGAAAATAAAAAAAGTGAACGTTTGTTTCTGCCCAAGATTATACTATTTAATTTGTGATATTGAAGATAATCAAATCATAACAATTATGCTTTCTTTAAGTAGGATGAATGAATGTATTGATGACATTAAACATATTCAAATGCATGTATATGCAGTAGTGTATATGTCTTTAATAAATTATTAATAAGTGCGTATGGAACATGTGTACATAAACCTTTGCTTCAGTCTGCTCCTTTTGGGCTCTGTTCATGTTTAATTGCTCAAAAACCTAAACATGAGTACAGAATTCCACCTAATGTAATAACCATGTGCAAACTAACATTACATACATTACAAAGTCATGAGCCCATCCCTGAGAGTTGAGATTCCAAAAATTAGTGTTGAATAATTTTGAAATAAACTTACCGATACCTGTATATTTGGTTCTTTTGGAAACAAACGTACTGTTATTGAACTTCTCATGCATTTCCGTGCAGCTCTAACTGTCTCAGAATGACCAGCATCATTTCTAATCTGCGCACTCCTCTGAAAACTCCATGTGTTTGTTACTTAACCTTTTCAGAAAAGTGAAGAAATGAAGAGGAAAGGCAACGAACACTTTCGGAGGAGGCTGTATGAGGACGCCGTCAAGTTCTATACTAAAGCCGTTAAACTTTAGTAAGTTTGTAAGGCGAGGTAGACAGTTTGCTGCACTTGCTCTAATGCCAGATCACATTTATCACCTTGTAAACACATATGCTTCTCCTGCAGCCCTGATAACCACATCATCTATGGGAATCGAGCCCTTTGTTACATCAAGTCCAATAATTTCACGTGAGTACGTGTTTGATTGAGTTGTCTCTTCAGTATAACAGAGATTTACCCGAGGACCGTCTGTTTCAGAAAAGCCCTGGGAGATGGAAAACGGGCCACTCTGATAAAGCCGCTCTGGGCCAAGGTACTGCCCTCTAAACAAACACATACCAGCCTCTGTGTGTAGTGTGTGTGTTTGTAGATGTAAAACAATATTTAGCAAGTAATAACTGGACGTCACGTCCAGGTACTCTTATACAGTCACTCTGTATGTCACTCTTTTTTTTTTTTTTTTTTTTTTTTTATTCAACAATCTTACAAACACACACACCCGCTAAGGGAATTCCAAGGGCCACCGTGATACACTCAGCTCTTTTTTAGGGAATTCCTAAAAAAAAAAAAAAAGTCCAGGTTTGGCGTCCAGGTGTTCCAAAGCACTAATTGTAACTAGATGAATGGTTTCTGAACCCAACCCTGATCCTATCCCTAATTTTATCCTGTGAAATAATATATTGTCTAAAATAAACATTTGTTAAAAAGGACCTAATCTTAACCAAATAAATGATTCCTAAACATAAACCTAACCCAAATAATATCCTAAATATGATAAATATACTGTCAAAAATAAACATTTACTAACAAAAAGTAATTGAATGTCAAGTTCCAGCCCTGGACAAAATGCAGTTTTTAGGGTTTCCCTTTTTAATTTATGGGTTTCAGGCATAAGGATTCCTTCCTGATTTGACATGGCGACATTGTGATAGCAATTGCGCAATTTAACACGAGGCGTTTCAAGGAGAAGATGCACTTGTCACTGTGGATCACTTTTACCTCTCTGGGTCCACGATTGTCACATGGGGGGAACATTTTTTATTTGACTTGCAGTGTGAACGTAGCCTAAGAAACTGTCAATGAATCCGGTACGGCCACTCAGAAGGTAATCTCTCGAGGACACCCTCAACCTGAGGGAATACAAGTTAAAAGCACTGGGTACAGAGACCCAGGGTGAGCAGTCACCTGACTAAAAATACAGGGTCTGGGATCTATTGAGGCCACTACACATGTAATAAGGACATGTAGAAAGAGCAATGGGAGCCGCAGAACTGAAAATGGGCCGAGAGAAAACTGCACTGCAAGAATCAGATTGATCCTGTATGTTTATGTTGGTGTTGGTGTCTCTGGTCCAAAGTTGGAGAAGCAGCCCTATGAGCCACTGTCATTCCATCTGAAACTAGACTGTTGGTTCAAGTAAACCAAACATGAGGGTAAACCTAAAAAAAAATCAACAACTGATTAGCCAGGTATTGTCAATGACGCAAAACACCTGCAATTTAGCCTAGAGAAGAGACCAATGGAGAAAAGTCTCGGATAAAATCCTGGAGCTGTTATTAGTAGTAGTAATGTCAAATTGGCAAACAACTGACAGATGGCTGCAGAAGATAAGATGAGATGAGATCACAATGGGGAAATTCCAGTGTTGCAACTAAGGGTACAGAAGCAGATTATGCACAGTATAATAAAAACAGATAACTTAGAAAAAGAAAACTCTTATCTTAATATTAATAACACTCTTATTTACAGCTGTCATATGGACAGAAAATCACCAGGGATGATTGACATTGTGTCACAGTATTGCACAGGAGTATAACAGTATTGCACATGCATTTTTTCAGTCGATTTGTTTCATTATACAGTGGTAATTGCACAAGGAGTTATTATCTACTATTATTTTGCTTATCAATAGCTTTGAGCGTGAGTGACACGTTTCGCCGAGCTACAAGTGTTTGTTTGTACAAGTCCTGAGCAGCAAGCAAGAAGGAAAGACCTGTGAAACCTCCTTCACAACAGCGAGGGTGGATCAGTCTGTCACTGAACGCTGCTCTCCAGAGCGGTACAGAGTGTCCCGCAGGGGGTGAGACTCATGGTCCATTGCATACAACTGAGTTTAGCAGAGACCTTCTGTCCCCAAGGTTGTAGGAGTGGTGGTTTGCTGACACCAGTCCACAAAAGTCCTGCGCTGACGCCCGTCGTCTGTGGCTCCGCATTCGTCGTCGTCCGTGATGAGTCCGATGATGGCAGAGTCATCAGAGAACTTCTGCAGGACACAGCTGTCCGTGTCGTGTCTGAGGTCTGCAGTGTAGAGGGTGAAGAGAAAGGGAGTGAGGACGGTGCCCTGGGGCACCCCCACACTGCAGGTCGAGTGTCAGACACACAGCTCTCACAAACTGGGGGCGGTTTGTGAGGAAGTCCAGGATCCACTCCACCAGGTCGTAGTCCACCCCAGCCGTCTCCAGCTTGTCCCTCAGGAGCAGCGGCTGGATGGTGTTGAAGGCGCTGGAGAGATTTAAAAAAATAGGATCCTCACAGCGCTGCCAGAAACCCACATGTTAAGATATGGAAGGCCCTGGCTGGGCATAAAATTGGGGCAAATGTGCTCTACAGTAGTCGTAGCTGCACATAGACATTGACAGCATTTGAAAAAAACTGAAGACTCAATGCAGTCCCTCAAAACTAATGGATGAACAAAAGCAACGACTGCATAAAAGACCGCAAGAACGAACGGTCAAGACTAAGGTTAATTATCAATTGTTGCAACAAATATTAGGTACAGAAACAGATTAGGCACAGAACTATAATAAAAACATAACTTGGAGGGAAAAAAAAACCCTCTTATAATCTTAATAATGATAATAATAATAATAACAACACTCTTATTTACAGCTGTCATATGGACAGAAAATATTGCACCAGGGATGATTGACATTATGTCACAGTATTGCACATGATTATGACAGTATTGCACATTACTGTGGTGACTGTGGAACTCCTACAGGTTTCTACTTTTTCCCCAAAGAGCTTTGGTAGTTTTTCCTGGCCGAGAAGGAGGGTCCAAGGACAGGGGAGCTTGGGACATCTGTCTAAGGACACAGGATGCTGGGATATTTCCAAGTCCCTATAAACATTGTTTATTTAGGTTTTTTCCCACTGTGGCCCCTCGAGGCAACTACTATTGTGATTTTGGGCGTTAAATAAATGTAATTGCATGATTATAGAAGCTGATTGAAGCGTTAGACTATTGTATGTTATCCAGAAACAAAGTGCATATCCGGGTGCATAGAAAAGCCAGTTCATATCACGGAGAATGAATGGCCGAAGTAACAAGACTTAGAACACTGTACTCTGGGTCAGGGATGTGCAGATGGGATACACAGTCTTGCTCCTTATGGGTATATCAGACAGGCACTGAACTGCAAGAGATGCCAGCACAGACTTCCGGTTATGACGTCAGACTAGAGACACACACTCGCTCTGCTACTGCCAAAATTTGCCTTTAAAAATCACTGTTTCGCCCACATAACCCCAAGAAACTGGGGAGCAAGAGATGAGTAAACACGGAAAACACAAGACGGGTAATTCTACGGGGGATAATCAATTAAAGCAGAAGGACCATGGCCTCAGTGGAAAACCTAGCGGCTAGCATGGCCTGAAAGCTCTTCCCCCGCCGCTAAGCCGGGCGCCATTTCAGGTGTGGATTCTCCTGGCTGTCCTAATGGACGGAGGAGAGGACCTAACTTTATATCAGGTGGCCCTTATGTTGTGTGAAATGCAACATGACATGGAGAGCATAGGTGACAGCGGGGAACAACAATGCCAGGCTTGAGAGAATGGAAGCCGACATAGTGGAGCTTAAAGCAGGAAGTGGAGCAGGAGGTAGAGCATGCATCGTTGAGGCGGAGTAGCGGAGTGGCCAAAACAATACAAGAAGCTGATAATGAGGCTTCTTAACCATCATTTGAAGGAGCATGTCACGAAGGCTGCAAAAGTTATCAGACACAAAGGCAAATGAGGGTTCTTTGCCCAGGATATTCCATACGAGATTCATCAACAATAAGAAAATTTAGCAACATCTGTGAGGAATTCGAGAAGAGACAACTGAGGCTTGGCTTTTCGTTCCCAGCGACTATTCTGTTGATTTTTGAAGGTAAAAAACATGTGCTCAAAACACCAGAAGAGGCAGAAGTGCTCCTCAGGGAAATGCCACCAATGTGGGGTATGCGAGTTCAAGTAATGGTCACATCATTTCTGTTGTTTTGTAGAGAGTGATGATTGTAACGTGATTTATTTGTTTTTGGCATCAGACCTTTTGTTGTTGGCGGTCTGTTTTGTACGTAAACTTTGTCCAGTTACATGCACTCATCTGAGTGCATAGACGGGGGATTGGGTTTGTGGGAAATTTGGAAAAGTGAGTACCGGGTAGTGGTCTTGGGAGGACTGGTACCAGGAGCAGGCTGGGAGATGTTCGGGGGTCCTTCTTTAGGACTGGCTTTCCTTTTTGTAATCGTTTATACGATCAGGTTTTGGGTTCAGTGCATGATTTTGGCATGACCCCTTTTGTTTTTCCCTTTTATTTTTTTTATCTGTCACATGTTTCTGTAGTTCTTGCCTTTGTGTGTGAGACTTTTATAACATTAGTAAATTAACAAGAGCAAAATGTAATCAACCCAATGGTATCGGAAAAGTTACGACTAGCATCCTTTATAATACTTTAACGGCATACTAAACCAAATCAAATGATCAAGTATTTTAACAAAAATGAAAAATTGACATTTCATATCTACAAGAAACACATTTAAACACAAAACACTAACCAAATTTAGTTTTTGTTTTTTTCATATTCATGCATCATACAGGGGCAAATCCAGGAGAAGAGATGCAATATTGATTTCAAACATTAGACGTATTAAACTCAAGGGGCACTGGAAGAGCAATAAATAATAAATTCCATAAATTGATGAAGAATATGGGACTGATTTACATCTGGAGGGAGATGTACCCTAATGAACACCAGTATACCAAGTTTCTAATTCACACACATTCTACTCCTGCATAGACTTTTCTTTAATCTACAATAAAGACTTAAGTGACCATGCTCCTATCTACATTACTTTGGACTCGAAAGTAAAACGATTAAATGTCAGCATGCCCTTTGTTTAAGGAATAAAAGCTAGTGCCTCGGCAAAAAAGAAACGGGGAAAAGGGAGCACAATCTCCGATTTGCAAGAACAATTTAAAATGCTGGAGGTAAATCATTCAAAGAAGGGATTCCTCAAATACTACAGGAAATTAAATGGATAAGAGGAGAAATTAATTACCTGACCTCACAGGAAATAATTCAGAAAATGCTCTTGCCAAACAGTGGATATTATGAGAGTGGATACATTTTTTTTTAAAAAGTAATTTGCCTGGAAACTTGGAAAAGCTGAAAGGACCGTTTTAAAAATACGAGAAAGGCAAAGTAATGCAGTCTCTGTACCAAACTAGACAAAATTCAATCATTTGAAACTTTCTTCCATTTTTTTTTTCTCTCTAAAATCTCAGGAGATAAAGATAAAATCTATTCTTTTCTGGGCACCCTCAATTTACCTGTAATAAAAAATTAGGTGCTGAAATAACAGTATTGGAAATACAAGGTACAATCAAGAGACTAAAGAACAACAAATCTGTGGGGAGTTATGGATTCAGTGATGGTATAAAGCTTTAAATTAAACACTTTCTCTCTGCTTTAAACAACTTTTAACTGGGCACTTAAAAACTCAGACCACTCCTAGTTGAAAAGAAGCCATCCATGTATCTCGATAACCATATAAATGGGAAGGACTGACTCAAATGTACCTCATATAGACCCATTTCTATTCTGACTGTCTATCGCAGTGGTCCCCAACCTTTTTTTTTTTCTCATAAGGACCCGTAAAATTAAAAGATTTTTTTTTTGGACCAAACCCTTATTCTTATTCTATATATTATATATATATATATATAATTAAATATATCTATATATTATATTATATGTATATCATATATCATATATATTAAATACTAATATATATATTTAATGTTTATTAGATAAATTGGCCCTATATTTTCATAATAAAACACAGGAACAAAAAAACAGACTCTAAAGCAAGTTAAGGACCACTAAACTTTCGTAGACACCTCAATTATGTCCAAAAGAATGGAAGAGGATTTAGGATTTAGACGACAAACGCAAGATAACATAAGAGGATCTTTACACATAATGAACCATATGCAAAAACAACAAAATTAAGCTGTAATAATTAGTTTGGACGCTGAGAATGCTTTTGATTCTGTTAGCTTGTCTTATTTATTTAAAGTGGCAAACAAATTTCAAATAGACAACTTAATTATAAAAAAATATTGGGGAACTTTATGATGGTCCAACATCAAGATGTTATATATACAATAGAAAATCAAAAACAATTCACGGTGTACAATCGATGGGACGGAACATAAAATTGCCTGCTCCGCAGATGATTGGGCAATTGACTTGGGCACTTACTGTACTGATTACATTAAGGAGAGATGGGGAAAAAAGGATGGCACTTTGCTCTGGATGATGAAGAGTGGCAAAGTATATGTACATCTCAGTGGAGAACCACAAAGTCACATGTTTGGAGAGAATTCTGTTGGTAAAATGTGTCTCGTTACTTTATAACCCCATGTCATAGTGCCCATTATTCACAAGGAAATTCCAATTGCTGGAGAAAGTATGGCAGCCAGGAGGCCAACCACTTTAATGTGTTTTGGGACTGTCCTGTAGCTCAGAATTACTGGACTGAGGTCAATAAAGCCATGCTGACAATATTAGACATCACCATCCCAATGGATTTCAGGATTATGTACTTGGGCCTCAGGACTCCTGCCATGGTCTGTTTGTGTTTTGTTGTGTTTATTTAAAAAAATAAATTATAATAAAAATACAAAATAAAAAAAATTATATATAATTTTGTGTTATCCACTAAATATTGATGAACACTCCTGGTTAGCTTGCTTATCCATAAAAGTCACGCTAGTGATATATATTTATATTAAAAAAAAACTATTCTTGAGTTCCTCGTCTAATGACACCATGATCATGTGGATGATTTAGACTTTTTTTCATCACTTGTACCCGCTCTCTCTTCCGCCTGGTGCCGGTATGTAGTCCGATAGTCACGTGAGCTTGAATAGTCATTTCCAGAATTTATGCGACTGAATGAGTTTCCACCTTTTCAAAATTTGCTTTAACTGTTGTCCACCTCCACCTGAAGCGAGTGTATAACCTTTTATTGTAAATTAAGGACTCTAAATTGAGTGTTTTGTGTTTATACCTCCCATTATCGCTGCAATACTTCAAAATGTGCATTAAAAAGGGGGTAGTAACTTAAGGGGGAAGTTACTGATACTGTATGTCTGGCCTCTGGCAGGGGCACTACCATTACTGCGAGGCCCTGTTTGGTATGGGGGAAGTGCGCCGGGCTCTGGAGGCGAACAGCTCGGCCCAGAGCCTGTGTAAGGAGGACCCAGAAGGCATCAAGGACCTGGAGATGCAGCATCACAAGTTCACCACCCACATCTCTGACAGCGCGACAAATGGTATGCTTTGTTGTTTTAAAATAGTTCTACTGTATTATAAAGTTCCTACAATCACGGCTGAACCTGTATTGGCTCAGGTGCTATGGTCTCCTCAGTATACGGACAGGCCATTTTATTTAGTTTTCTGCTGAATTGGGGTGGATGATATCCCCAAAAAGTTATGCCATGATTTCCAAATAGCCTAGATCACAATGTTATCCCTATTATACCCATTCTCATTATATTGTCTTTTAGCTATCACTGATACACACACTGTTGTCTGTACAAATTGGTTACTAACATCAACATATTTGGGGGGGTTTTCAGCTCATCTAAAGAAGAATTTGTCCCAAACGTAAGTACTGGTAGTAGTGATTTAAACAGGTTAATTTCTAACTCTTACATGTTTATAACTATTAAACTGTCCATAGACCAAACCCCAGCAAAGAAGCCAGTGCACAGCCTAGTGGTAAAGCAGAAAAGAAGCCCACAGTATCCCTTAATGGTTATGACAACGTGGAGAAGAAATCTGCTCCTCCCCTGAGTGCTAAAGCAGAGAAGAAATCTGCTGCTGCCACGAGTGCTAAAGCAGAGAAGAAATCTGCTGCTGCCATGAGTGCTAAAGCAGAGAAGAAATCTGCTCAGGCACCCAGTGCGGTAGATAAGAAGGCAGCTGCGCCCTCTATTGGCACAGAGAAAAAGCTCACTGCGCCCCCTGATGGTGCATACCCGAAGGCTGGAGCATCTGTTGGAGAGAAAAAGGTGAGGCTGGGGTATATGGTGGTAGAGATTCAGACTTAAACTTGAGGCTCAGAATTGAGGCTAGGCTCATCTAAATCTAAATAGATCTAAATATTTCTTGATAACTTAATCTCCCTGAACCGACACCTTAACGTGGTGGAGGGGTTTGAGCGCCCGAATGATCTCAGGAGCTATGTTGTCCGGGGCTTGAAGTCCCTGGTAGGGTCTCCCGAGGCAAACAGGTCCTGGGTGACGGGTCAGACAAAGATCGGTTCACAAGCCCCCTATGATGGAAAAAAAAACAAGGCCAGTTACGTCCCCCGATTGGCGTTACCGGGGCCCCACCCTGGAGCCAGGCCTGGCGTGGGTGCTCGACGGCGAGCGCCTGGTGGCCGGGCCTTTCCCCACGGGGCCCGGCCGGGTGCAACCCAAACGGTGGGCCTCCTCCCGTGGACCCACCACCTGCAGGAGTCCTAAGGGCTGTGCGGAGGATCTGGCGCAGTCGACGGCAGGGGCCTCGACACCGGATCCCCGGACGCAGAGACTAACTCTGGGGACATGGAACGTCACCTCGCTGGGGGAAAGAGCCTGAGCTTGTGCGGGAGGTGACGGTTCCGACTATATATATCGGCCTCACCTCCACGCACAGTTTGGGCACTGGAACCCATCTCTCGAGAGGCTGACGCTCACTCTCTGGTGTTGCCTCGGGGAGAGGTGGCGGGCTGCGTGGCTTGCTTATTGCCCACAGCTCAGCCGCCATGTGTTGGAGTTACCCCAGTAACGATGAGGGTCTCGTCCCTACGCCTCGGGTTGGGACAGATCTCTCACTTGGTCGCCTACGGCCGAACAACGGTGCTGAGTACCCGCCTTCTCTTGAAGTCCCTGGAGGTACTGGGAAAGTGCTCCGACCGGCTCGTTGTTCTACTGGGGACTTCAACGCCCACGTGGCAACGACAGTGACACCTGGAGAGGGTATGGGAAGAAACGGCCCCCCGATCTAAACCCGAGCGGTGTCAGTTATTGGACTTCTGTGCTAGTCACGGACTGTCCATAACGACAACCATGTTCAGCACAAGGTGTCCACCAGTGCACGTGGCACCAGGACACCCTAGGCCGGAGGTCAATGATCGACTTTGTTGTCGTGTCATTTGACCTCCGGCCGCGTGTCTTGGACACTCGGGTAAAGAGAGGGCGGAGCTGTCAACCGATTCACCACATGGTGGTGATTGGATCCGCTGGCGGCGGAGGAAGCCGGACAGACCTGCAGGCCCAAGCGTATTGTGAGGGTCTGTGGGAACGTCTTGCGGAGCCGCTGTCAGCAGGGTCTTCAATTCACACCTCCGGGAGACTGCTCCCAAACCCGGGAAGGCTGGGGACATTGAGTCCGAGTGGACCATGTTCTCGACCTCCATTGTCATGCTGCGTGCTCGGAGCTGTGGTCGCAAGGTCTCAGGTGCCTGTCGGGGCGGCAAACCCGATATAGAGGGATCACACCCTCAGCCTCCCTGGTAAGGTCTATTCCAGGGTACTGAGAGAGAGATCACGACGATAGTCAACCTCGGATTCAGGAGGAGCAGAGTGTATGGGAGTTTGCCCAACCAGTCCACATGTGCTTTGTGGATCTGTGAGAAGGCTTTCGACCTGTCCCGGGGTGGCCCTGTGGGGTGCTGCGGAGTACGGGTCCGGGGCCCTTTGCTCAGGGCTGTCCAGCCATGGTCCTGTATGACCGGAGCAGGAGCTGTGTTCGCATGCCAGTAAGTCAGATCTGTTCCCACGTCGTGTTGGACTCCGCCAGGGCTGCCCTTGTCACCGGTTCTGTTCATTGTTTTTATGGACAGAATTTCTAGGCGCAGTCAGGGGGAGGAGGGTCCGGTTTGGAGAGCACAGGATCATCATTCTGCTGTTTGCAGAGAGTTGTTCCTGATGGCTCCATCAAACATGGACCTGCAACATGCACTGGGACGGTTTGCAGCCGGTGTGAAGCAGCTGGGATGAGAATCTCCCAAATCTGAGGCCATGGTTCACGGACCGGAAAGGTGGCCGCCCTCTCCAGAGTGGGTCGGGGAGCTTCCTTGCCAAGTGAAGAGTTTAAGTAATCTCGATCTTGTTCACGAGTGAGGAAGGATGGAGCGTGAGATTGACAGGCGGATCGGGATGCAGCGTCTGCAGTGATCGGTCGCTGCATCGGACCGTTGTGTAAAGAAGAGCTGAGTCGAAAGACAAAGTCTTGATTTACCGGTCAATCTACGTTCTACCCTCACTATGGTCATGAGGCTTGGGAGTGACCGAAACGACAAGATCAGCGGATACAAGCGGTCGAAATCATGAGTTTCCTCCGCAGGTGGCTGAGCGCTCCCTTAGAGAAAGTGAGAGCTCAGTCACACGGAGGAGCTCGGAGAGAGCCGCGCTCCTCACGTCAGATTGATCCATGAAGGTGGCTTGGCATCTGTTCCGGATGCCTCCTGGCCTCCTAGCGAGTTTTCGGGCATTCCCACACGGAGGAGGCCCGGGAAGACGGTACGCTGAGGACTAGTCTCTCGCTGCTGGAAGCCTTGGGATCCCCCCGGAGGAGTTGGAGAAGTGTGGGGAAAAGGAGTTGGGAAGTCCCTGCTTATGACTGCTGCCCTGCGACCCGCCCCGGATAAGCGGCAAGAAAAATGGATCGGAAACTATAATATTTAAAAAGAAATAATATCACCAATCGTTATCGGAAGAGTTACGACTAGCATCCTTGTATACTATAATAAGGATGCTGTCGTTAGTAAAATATCTATATTTATATCATTTTGGACTATTTACACAGATGTTCGATTTTCTTCTCATTAGTGATTAAAAACCATTAATATTACCTCAAGACTATACACATTGATATTCTTTTCTGGTTGTGTTTCATTCCTCTGGTCCTAAAGCACATAGCTTTGCGACGAGCCGTTCAGCCCAGGAGTATTAGAGGCTGCACATGGACCCTGCTCTTATCTAATTTTTTCAATTCAATTATTATTTGTCAAGGCCAAAATACACAACACGTAGTGCTCAGACGCAAGAAAACCCGCTAACAATAGACCATAACAATTCATAGATGATAAAAAAAATCAGAACAAATCCGAATAACAAAAAATAAGAAAGAAATCAACAAGCCCCACCCTGTCCTTAGACCCTCCTTTCGGCCAGGAAAAACTACCAAACGTCTTTGGGAAAAGTAGAACCTGTAGGAATGAAGGAGAGATCCGACTCCCTCGACGACAGGAGCACGCCTCAATTTGCAGATACCGGTGGAGCAAGACCACTCAGGAGGAGAACCAATTCTTCGAGGCCGATGAAGAACCGTTCATATGGAGTAGAGACCGTTTCTCCAGGCAGACCGTTTCTCCATGCAGATGAGGAGCATCTGGATCCATCAGTGATGTGCCTGCTCCTCCCGTCAGGAAGTGGAGAAGATGGAAAATTGCAAGTGAAATTAAATATTAAATATTGTTTGATAGAATAGTAAGCAGAGGATAGTGCTCAAGCTGCCATACTTGCCCAGCATAGTTGCTCCTCGGCAGCATAGCTGGAAGTAGTTTTATTCTGTTCCTAACTGACCTGACCATAAGCCATTTACAGGGAACGTTTTAAGCCTGGTCTTAAATGAAGGAACTGTCGGCCTCTTTAACATGGACAGTAGCTGATTCCACGACAGCAGGAGCTTCGGACAAACGCTCTACCTCCTACTGTGCTTTAAGACTCTTGGGCCACCAGAAGTCCAGCATTTTGCTGAGCGAAGTGCTCGTTTGGATGGTAAGGGACTATAGCATCTTTGAGGTAGGATGGGGCCAGGTCACTTTATGGCTTTGTAAGCAGAGGAGGATGATTTGAATTTGATTTCTAAACTCAACAGGGAGCCAGTGAAGAGACACGAGCACCGCGTAATGTGCTCTCTTCTTTTAGTTCCTGTTAGTAATCTTGCTGCTGCATTTTGAACCAGTTGAAAGCTTTTTATAGAGCTTTTAGGACACGCTGCGAGCAGGGAGTTACAGTAGCTAATCTAGAGTTACAAACGCATGAAATTTTCAGCATCACTTTTAGGATCTGATTTTGGCTATATACGCAGATGGAATAAGGCTGTTTTACAGGCTTGATTTATGTGTGCTTTGAATGAGAGCTCTCGGTCGAATAAGACTCCAAGGTTTCTTACAATGCAGCTGGAGGCTACAGTACGTTGTCCATCTGCTCAGATAAAGCATCTAGTAGATGTTTAGGCTTAGTACAATGACTTCTGTTTTTTTCAGGGTTAAGAAGCAGACAATTAAGGGTCTTATATCCTTATTATTTAGATTGACTTCTATTCAATTTGAATAGTATCTGGTTTGGCCTTACACAGAGCTGCTTATAGGACAGTAGGCAGATTTTCCATGCTTTTAGGGATTCCTCTGTGTGGAGCGACGAAATGGTCTTTCTAATTTCGAACTCTTTGTTTATGTGAACGCAGTTCTTCAATTGTACCACGGGGAGGCACGTTTTGGCCCAATGACCTGCTTTAGTGGAGCTGCAACATCAAGAGCGGACTTCAGAGAATTCATGGTCAAGTGACCAAATTGATCACTTAACATTGGGACTAAACTGTGCTGTTCTCAGCAGGATCACATGACATGTCGCTGAATATTGGCTCTATTATTTCTTTGAACTTTGAGATAGATTTTTCTGATATTGTCCTTTTCATTATGACTTTATTCTGTGAGGCTGGATAATCTTTAAGAACAAACTGAAAGGTAATTAGGAAATGATCTGACAATATAGGGTTTTGAGGGAAGACAATGAGGTCACTAATCTCTATTCCATATATTAGAACAAGATCTAGAGTGTGCTTGTGACTGTGAGTCGGTTTATTTACATTTTGAGCAAAACCAATGCTATCTAGCAGGGCGTTGAAAGAATTTCTGATAGTTATCGTTCACGTGGATGTTGAAGTCTCCAGCTATCACTACTTTATCCCAGTCTCACACCAAGTTTGACAGAGTTCTCAGACTCTGGGACCAGGAGGTCGGTAGAGAACCACGATCAAGACTCCTTTTTGGTTTCTCCAATTTGGACATGTGATTGATAGCATCAGGCTTTCAAATGAGCGAGATGCATTATTAATTTTAGGACTCAAGAGTAGGCTTGAGTGTGAGATCACTGCCACACCACCACCTCGGCTTGTGCTCCTGGCGGTCTGAAAGTGAACATGAGTGGGTGGGGTGGACTCATTTATTCTGACAATCATCTTGTTGAAGCCAAGTTTCAGTTATAGCTAGAAGATCTATGTTATAATCACTAATTAGTTAATTAACTAAAAGCGATTTAGAGGATGCTTTAGATGCTTATTTATTTTATTTGTGTCATTTGTGAGTGTTATTTTTATTAAGTTATTTGGTCTGCCGCCTGAAATAGCTTTTCTGAGGTTTGACTTTTTGGCATTATTTGCACAAGGGACATACACAGTCCCTATCTGCCTTGAGTCTGAGCACTTAATTTGTGACAGAGCGGGCAAGAGCTCAGCGACAGAGTGTCTTTCACTGCTGCTCTGTGCCCGGGGCTCATCCCTGGATGATCACTTTAGACGACTAAGGCTATCCTTCAAAATCCGAACTAAGGCGGGAGGCACTGAGGGGCTAGTCTTAGCCTTGCTAGCGCTGCTAATGCTAACGCTGCGTCCTGACGCACGGTCCGGGAAACCTGATGCTACAACCTGGCTATAGCTAGACTTAAGCTCGTCCAAACAGCGGATCCGTGCTTCTAACTCCATAACCCTGGCCTACCAGTACACTGCACTTCACGCACCTGTCGTCAGAGAAGAAGCCCGGGTTCTGACTTGAGATATGCCAACTTGAGCAGGTAAAAGCGGAGAAAGTTTCAGCCATGGCGCTAGTGGCAAGGCTAGCTCGGGCTGAGGCTAGAGAGCAAAGGAGTTTTTAATCCACGAAATACTGAACGAAAGTGAGCTGTACAAGGCTCCAGATTGTTTAAGGAGCAATCAAACTTTCACTGGTGTATAGAAAACAAAAATAGTATTTATATAATTTGTGGATTAGCAATAAAAAGAAGCGAGCGAGCGACTCTCCAAATAGCATACACTTACCCGGAAGTGACGTCCGCGATGACGTGATTAATGCCATGGAACTGAATGAGTGCACATGATCAGGGGCCTGGACTGTCCTTAGTGATAGGGGAAAGCCATTAAGGCTCGGGAAGATCATGCAAACTTGACAAAGAAAGGTCCTCTGCCATTGGGACATTTTTGCTGTCAGGCTGAACTACTATGTGTTTTGGGACGGCCCTATTTTTCGCAAATACTGGACTGGGATCAATGAGGCACGACACGTCTTCGACATAATATTCCATTTGACTTTAAAACAATGTACCTCGGATGTAGGACTCCAGTGGTGGAGATGATTAATGGATACCTGTAGAGGGCACTTTTGGCTGCAGCTAAAAAGACAGTAACAAAGAAATGGATGACGAGAACTGAGCCAGACTATCAAGGACTGGACTGACATAACGTTAGACATTTATAAAATGGAAAAACTGACTTTTACGCTGAACATAAATGTGGACAAATTTAACAGACACTGGAACAATTGGGATTGGTACATTGGGGGACATATCCCTGACTGACGTCAGGAGCACATCCCACCTGCGCTCTCCTTGCATTCGCTTTGGCTATCTGACAGCTACAGAATCAGTTTAAAGATTCTCTTAATTGTTTTTGAATGCTTAAATGGAATGGCCCCAAAATTCCCCCTCCAGAGCACTATGCTCTGCCGACTTGCTCCTCCTCAATGTGCCCAGGACACAGTTCAAAACCAGAGGAGACGTGGCTTTCTCTGCTGCTGTCCACAGACTATGGACCACCCCGTCCCTCAGTATTAGATCGGCCCAAACTCGAAATTCTTTTAAAACCTTACTGAAAACCTTTTTTTTAAAAAGTGGCTTTCAATACAAATTGAGCTATCCCTTATGTTTTATTATGTGTATTTGTATTCATGTGTGTTTTTATTTCTACTTGTATCTGTATAAATCTGTACATCACTTTGGGCAGCTGTAGTTGTTGTGTAAATGTGGTATATAAATAAACTTGACCCGACAACAGGTTTAGTGGGTTCAAGGAATAGGGATGTCAAGATTAAGTGTTTTTTAATTACTGTGTATATTTTTACCTAGGGTTGCTTATTTGTGGTGCTTTTGGAACTTACCGCTGAAATGTATTGAGCAGCAACGCGAGTCACAGGCAGCGTGCACACGCGTGTGTGGTTTGATTTTTATTATGGCTATATGTACCAGGACTGAACCCGATCCACAAAAGGTTTGTGCAGAGGTTGATGACATTTTCTATTTTGCAGGAGCCTGAGGAAAAGCTGGAGAAAAAGACCCAACTTGGTGAGTGAGAGGACAGATACTGTGCATCCAGAGAGTTGTCCCATGTTATGTTACAGACTTATTCCAAAATTGATTCAATCTACAAAAAATCTACAAAAAAGGACTATGATAACCAAATTTGGTTAAAAAAATAAATAAACAGAAAAAGCACATGTGCATAAGTATTCACAGCATTTGCCATGGCACTCAAAATTGAGCTCAGGTACATTTGTTTTCAGTTGATCTTCCTTGAGGTTCCTTTGTCCACCTGTGGTAAATTCAGTTGATTGGACACGATTTGGAAAAGCTCACACCTGTCTATAGAAGGTCCCACAGTTAACAGTGATGCCAAAGTACAAACCAAGACATTTCATTTTATTTTATTTATACAGGGAAAACCCAATGAGAAAATGTCTCTTTTTCATGGGTCCCTGTTAAAACACAACACAAAATAAACAACAAACACAGGATACTAAAACACAAATAAAACATTCAATAAAATTAACCAATACATAAAAACACATTTATACATTATACATACAATATGAAATACAATTATATAAAACAAGTGCATCGGCACTGCGGGTAGTCCTTGACCAATGCTTTAAAATCATTAAAAGGCATAAAATGATTTAATTAAAAAAGTCTCTGGGTTGCTGAAGTTGCTGAAAGCCTTTTTTCCTGTCTCTGGGTTAAAACGATGGGATTGTAAGATAAAAATGACCTGAGACCCTCAAACTGTTGAATACCTGATCTGATGTGCTATGAACTTGATAAATAATCAGGCAAAATGCCAACTAGAGCTTCATACACAAACAAAAAGGTAGTGCTGTTTCTCTTCGTGCATCCAATGATTGCCATTCTACTTTAGAATATAATTCACAGTGGTGAGTTCTGTATCCTTCTCCTGTAATGAACCTTAGAGCTGAATGAAAAACTGAGTTCTGAGGTTTTAACACTGTTGCTGTAGAATGCATATAATGTCACCATAATCTAGAACTGAAAGAAATGTAGCCTGGATTAACTGTTTTCTACAGTTTAAGAGGAAAACACGCTTTATTTCTAAAGAAGAATGACAATCTGGCTTTGAGATTATTTGTCAGCTCTTGTATGTGTGTGTTGGAGAGTTTATCATCGATCCAGAATACCCAAGTATTTGTAATGGGGTACTTGTTCAATCATATTACCATCAAGCCTGAGAATAGATATATTTTTGGGTCAATAGAGTGTCTTTTGGAGAACAGCATACATTTTGTTTTATTTGAATTCATTAATAATTTTAAATTAACACAGTTGTTTTTGGATGGAGTGAAAATCCTCTTGAATATTTTGAATCACTTGTGCACAAGAAGGTGCCTTAGCATATAGAATTGCATCATCTGCATACAAGTGGATGCTACTGTGTTTTAGATTATGCCCAATTGAGTTTATATAAATTGTAAATAACAGTGGTCCAAGTACAGAGCCTTGAGGAACACCTTTATTAAGGTAAGAAAATTCAGATTGAAAGCCATCATCAGAAACAGCTTGAGCTCTATTTGTGAGGTAATCGACAAACCATTTTTTAGAATTGGTACCAACCCAATACCATCCAGACGCTCCAAGAGAATACAATGACCTACAGAATCAAAGGCCTTTGAGGAATCAACAAAAACAGCAGCACATTCCTCATGGCTGTCCAATGCAATAACAATATCATTTATAACTTTGGTAGCAGCTGTGATAGTGAACTGTCTGTTGACCGAGACAGGATTTTATCAAGGCACAGATCTGGAGAATGGACAGAAACTTCTCTGCAGCATTCAAGGTTCCTCTGAGCACAGTGGCCTCCATCATCTGGTGGAAAACCATTCTAGAACTTAGCCCGGCCAAACTGAGCAATCGGGAAGAAGGGCCTTAGTCAGGGAGGTGACCAAGGACCTGATGGTCACTCTGACAGAACTTGAGTGTGTCTCTGTGGAGAGAACTTTCCAGACGAACAACCATTTCTGCAGCACTCCACCGATCAGGCCTGTGTGGTAGAGTGGCCAGACAGAAGTCACTCCTCAGTAAAAGGTACATGACAGCTGCCTGGAGTTTGTAAAAAGGCTCCTGAAGGACTCTCAGACCATGAGAATCAAACATCTCTGGTCTGATGAAACAAAGATTGAACTCTTAGGCTTGAAAGAAGCATCATGTCTGGAGGAAACAAGGCCCCGCTCATCACCTGGACAGTATCATCCCTACAGTGAAGCATGGTGGTGGTGGCAGCATCATGCTGTGGAGATGTTATTCAGCACCAGGAACTGAGTCTAGTCAGGATCAACAGAAAGATGAATGCAGCCGTTACAGAGACATCCTTGATGAAAACCTGTTCCAGAGGATCTGTACCTCAGACTGGAGCCAAGGTTCATCTTCAACAAGACAATGGCCCTAAGCACACAGCCAGGAGAACAAAGGAGTGACTCACAGGACAACTCTGAGAGATCTGAAAATGGCTGTGAACCGACGCTCACCATCCAACCTAATGGAGCTCGAGTGGTTCTGCAGAAGAATGGGAGACTCTGCCCATAAACAGGTGTGTGAGCTTGTAGCATTAAACTCAGAAAGACTTGAGGCTGTGATTAGGGCCAAAGGAGCTTCAACAAAGCACAAGCAATAACTTTTAATAGTAATTTTTTTATATATTTGTAAAGAATTCAAACAGGCTTCTTTCACGTTGTCCTTATACGGGGTATTGTTTGTATAATAATGATATTAATAACATTTGGAATAAGGCTGTAAACATACCATAAATGTGGAAAAAGTAATATTTTACAACTTACTTTCCGGATGAACTGTAAGTAACTTTATGATTCAAAGCAAAATGAATAGTACAGAAATGAAGATTTTAAAGGTTGACAATATAATGAGATGTACTTTTCCTTCAGTCAACAACAGCAAGAGACCTGTGACTCCTCAGACTCCACCTCCGGACACTAAACCTGCCAAAAGGTTTGTAAAACTCTGACAGAACTTCTCTAATATGTGTGTTCCATTTGACTTGGACTCAAGCAGTGTTAAAGGGAATTGGTTATTACCCACTTATTTTGCAGGTTCCAAACTCCAGCATTTCAGCTGACTTAATACATATAAACAATATTGCTAATGCTAAACCAATATTAATACTAAAAAACAGAAATTGGATATCCCCAACATGTTCAATAACAGAATATTGTAGAATTTAATCTTTTAACAAATGTTTACATTAATTATGTTTGTGGTAAATTAGTCAGATCCCCATTTTGCTGTGATTACCACGGTTGTAACTCGTCAGTTTATCAGAATCAGAATCAGAAAGGTTTATTGCCATTGTCAATGAACAAACTTCACAGGCATAGGAACTTGTCTCGGCCTTAAGGTGCAATATAAAACACTGAGCAATAATAAAACAACATATATTCAATCAAACAAAAGGGCATACATTTAAGGGACAATTTAAATGTAATTGTAAAATTACTATAGTATAAAATAAAAAATAAAAATAGGCATTGCTATGTACACAAGTTTACAGTTAAGTTTAAAGTTGTAGTGCAGAAAGTGACAGTGCAGTGAGTGATGAATAGTGTAGTTAAAGTGACAGGTGTTTAGAAGTGTTCATGAGTCCAACGGCAGAGGGAAAGAAACTATTCTTGTGGCGGGAGGTTCTGGTCCGGATGGACCGTAGCCTACTGCCTGAGGGGAGTGGTTCAAATAGACCATGTCCAGGGTGAGAAGGGTCAGCTGTGATCCGACCTGCTCGTCCCAGAGCCCTGGAGACGTACAGGTCCTGCAGAGATGGGAAGTCTGCAGCCGATCACCTTCTCAGCAGAACGCACAATGGCGCTGTAGTCTCTGTTTTGGCCCTGGCTGTGGCTCCAGCGTACCACACGGTGATGGAGGAGGTGAGGATGGACTCAATGATGGCCGTGTAAAACTGCACCATCATCTGCACTGGCAGCTTGGCTTTCCTCAGCTGCCGCAGAAAGTACATCCTCTGCTGGGCCTTCTTGATGAGGGAGCTGATGGTGGGCTCCCACTTGAGGTCCTGGGTGATGGTGGTGCCAGGAAGCGGAAGGAGTCCACGGTGGTGATGGGGGAGTCTGTCATGACGAGGGGGGCTGGGGGGCTGTGACTTTCCTGAAGTCCACAATCATCTCCACTGTCTTCTGGGCGTTGAACTCCAGGTTGTTACCGCTGCACCAGGACACCAGCCGGTCCACCTCCCTCCTGTAGACAGACTCATCCCCGTCCGAGATGAGCCCGATAAGAGTGGTGTCGTCCGAAAACTTGATCAGTTTTACGGAGTCGTGGCTGGAGGTGCAGCAGTTTGTGTACAGGGAGAAGAGCAGAGGAGAAAGTACACAGCCCTGTGGAGTTCCTGTGCTGATGAGTCCGAGTGTCTGAGACATTCTTCCCCAGCCGCACGCACTGCTCCGATCCGTCAGGAAGTCAGTGATCCACCCAACCTGCAGGTGGAGTCAGGCACGTTGAGCTGGGAGAGCTTGTCCTGGAGCAGAGCAGGGAGGATGGTGTTGAAAGCAGAGCTGAAGTCCACAAACAGGATCCTGGCGTAGGTTCTCGGGGAGCCCAGATGCTGCAGGATGAAGTGGAGTGCCAGGTTGATGGCGTCGTCTACAGACCTGTTGGCTCTGTAGGCGAACTGCAGGGGGTCCAGCAGGGAGGAGGTGGAAGGACTTGAGGTGGGGCTAGACCAGGCGTTCAAATGACTTCATGTCATCTCTGACATCTGATATGTCAGCTGGGAGTTCCTCTCCCATCTCACAGGTCACAAGCAGGAATTGCCAGTTCAAGCAGCATTCCAGAGCATAATTTCAAGTCGGAGGTGGGAAAAATACCACTTACCAGGAACGCCTTAGAACTACCCTCCCCTAATTCACTCATTGCATAAGTTTGTCGCCCAGCTGATGCATTGCGTTTTGCTAGACTGTCAACCATTTTTGGCATTTCAAGATGCCTCCAAGACCTTCCAGAAATAAGTATCAATGTCCTTAGAATTGTGGACTCGCTCTCTCCTGCTGCTTAAAAGTCTAGAAATTAGATTTCTTACTGACATTGTGACTTCTTGAGAGCTAGCGCGCTAGTAATGAGATGAGCAGTGCAGTGCTGTACCGGAAATTACTTCCTGGAGCAGCCGTTAAGTCGCCTCGAAAGAGTCAATTGGTACTTTGCAGCAGTGGCGTGTGGTTAGGGCAAGCAGTGATTGACCAATAAAATCTCAAATCTCTGACCATGATATAACATATATCATGGTCAAAGCACACATGTATCCAAAACACATTTGCCGTCCTCTCTGGGAACAGCGGAAGTGTTGCAAAGCAAACTCTGTCTGCGCAGGGCTTCTTTCTTATTTATTTAGATCAGGGGTGTCAAACTTATTTTGGCCGAACATAATGTAAAAATAAAACAATAAAATATAAATAGCGTTATATAGCCTAGTAATAGTTCTTTGTGGACACTGTTGCACCAATTTGGAGCAGAGGTGAGTCCATATTCATGCATTCAGCAGCAGGAACAGGAACATGGATGTGATGGATGTGATATGATTTCTGATATGAAATGCTGATATCACAGACATGTTGCTGTTGCTGCACAAACTCAATATGAGCTCACTATTTTTATGATTTAAGCTTAGTGAGAATAAACTCTTCATGTAGTTAATCAAATGAGATCATTGTGTTTGTATTCACAGTCACATTAGTGTGGACACAGTTTCACAGTCACATTAGTGTGGACACAGTTTCACGGTCACATTAGTGTGGATACAGTTTCACGGTCACATTAGTGTGGACACAGTCAGAGCTCACAGCAGCTTCACTCTGTCATGTTCATACTTTATTACATTCTGAGCTGTGTTTTTACTTGTGGCCCATGATCTGTCCAAGTTTGCACTGGTTTGGAGGTTTTCCTCACAGAGAATCATCACAGAAATTTGTTGTTTTGTTTTTGTTGTAAGATCCACATTAGCGCTGCTTCAAGCACAGCTCTAACATCCACAAAACCTTCTTTCTTTTTTCTATGCGTTTCCCAAAACCACACGTGTCTTTCTCCGCTCAGAACTCTGCTCAAGTCTGTAAACTTTAGTGCACATCGGCACTTCTCTGCCCTCTGCACTCGCTCCAGTAGCACAGCAGAGCAGCGTCAAACAGCGCAAGGGACTCGTAGTTCTAGCAATAAAAACGCTGTATAACTATCAGAAATTAATAATTAGGAATTAGAAATGTTTTGTGGGCCGGATTGACACACCTGATTTAGATAATAACAGACATCACGACTGATTCTCCACGCTGTTAAAGCCTTCTACAGCATGTGGGCTGCGTGTTGGTTGGGCCAAGAAATTATCATTTCTTAGCAGGGTGGGTTGAGGCCTTGTGTTTCCGCGGTTCATGAGCACCTTTGCATTTAGACGTGTCTTCATTAATTTCTGAAACCATTTCCTGGGAGAGTCTGCACTGCTACGTTCTCCATGAATGAGGGGCTTTACACCGAGAAAAAGTTGAGAGCGCACAGGAGAGCGCGGGGAGAGTCACCACAGCCTGAATCAGAGCAGAGACAGCCGTTTTGGAGCCCGTCGGACTCGCTGTTCACATCTGACCACGGTCACATGCCGCAGCTCTGTCTATTGGCCGCTACCCGCCTTTCTCTCATGTTGTCCCTGACTTAGCATAGCGCACAGAAGCTTAATTCTCTGTGCACTGGTCAAGTATACGTATAGCAACATTCCCTCGGCTCTTAGATAGGGCAACGTTCAAGAGAGTGTTCAAAGGTATTAGACTCGTAGCTATAAGACCAGATCTTACGACACGCTGGTGCAACTTGGCTCAGAGTAAGTGACTAGCTGTTCGGAATGATATCATGGTACGATGAAACAATCGAGAATAAGTTTAGCTATAAAAATTACGATTACTTTGTGTTCTTCTCGTATTTGATAGTCGGTGTCATAATACCTGGACAGCGCTTCATGTGAATGTTGTGCAGGTTATGTGATACACTATATCGGCCTTAGTTAAATACACGTTTGTAGCCAGGTGAGTAATGTGGGCTAGTCCGCAAGTCACGTTTTATTCTAACTACGAGATGAACCACGATAAGAATGAGTAAAACATTAGATGATCGAGATCTATGTCATTACAAAACGAAAGACACGTATTCACACAGAGGTGCGTTTATCTAGTTAGGCAGTAGGAGACGCAACCAGGCTACTTCTTAGCCGAGATAGAAGAGGCTTCGTCACGGTGCATAGAACAGAGGGCTCAGTGTACCAAATGTTCTGATCAGTCCAGTCAACGGATAAATCAAGGAAGGTAGAGCGCAGGGAATATGACAGAGATCTCTCATAGGGAACATATAATTAAAAGGCACATAGTGGCGAGCTAGTTACAGAACTCATAGACACGTAAGGAGCATGATCTTCTTGGGTAATGATTGACCTTTGGATTGTTGCCCGATATCCCAGTACACCAGAATGTTGGATGGTTGAGGGACTAAGACCTCAACCGCAACTTATCAATGTTTGTGAGGCTGCGTGTCTAAGATTTAACAGTACACATTGTGTCTCAGATTACGCGATGCTTCCACTCACTCGATGTAACAGACAACTCCGCATGAGATGGCATGGACAAAGCTATTTGTGTGTTTGCATTGAAGTTTAGAAAGCATCCGTCAGGCCTGTGGGAAAGTAGCAATGCTCGGGACAATGGTGGTGGAGACTTCGTCTAGACTGGGAGCTAAAACAATCATGGTGGGAATAATTTAACCATATCATCTGGCGATATTATTTTATTGCGACTGTCTTGGTTCTGAAGTTGCTGACTGAATATGCGTTTTAACTCGTGGGATTTATTTTGTTTTGACATTCGAAAATCATCAAAACGTAGGAAAGACAGGGAAAGAAAAAGACATGCGAAGCATTCAAAAAGGAGAAATATGGCTGAGATTTCTCCTCTAATAATCAAAGATAATCAAACTTAAATATTACAGTGTGCAAAACTTATTAATGTAATATTGTACATTCTGTTAAGTTTAGAAGGTTGCATGTTCCTCGTGCTTATTAGTTTAAGAAAAAAATACTTCTTGTCATCTATCTTCTCGCGTAAGATATAACAATAAGAGCAAAGTCATTAAAAAATGTACAAAACAAAGGTTTCAGATTGATCTTTCTTCAGCTGATATATATCGTATAGATCGAAACTACATAAGAAGGTTTTATCGCACCGAAATAAGAGTATAAGCAGGGATGGTTATAGGCCCTCAAAGTTGGTTCCCTAGATAGCAAGTTGTACTACAAGTAATGACTTTGCTTCTTTTCCAGCTTATATTTTGGTGAGAGCTCGCTTTGGGGGTGTCAAAGTCGATGTTTATCGGGATTCTGTTCTTATTCGAGGCCTCTTGGAGTGTCCTGCAGGTAGAAGACCAGACGGTGAGAAGCACGGATGAAAGATACTGGTAGGTGAATGATGTGTGAATGATGATGTCAAGATGGAGACATATGACGAATGTTGAGCGAAGCTGATAAGTGGAATTGTTGTCCTGTAGGAGAGTGTCCGGGCAGCATAGAGTAGGAATTTCAACCACACCCATGGCTCGCTCTATGCTTGCTGTGAAAAAGTGCCTTGATAATACCGTTTCTATAGACCAATTTCTTGTAAGTGGTCTGGGGGATGGGGTTACTCATGGATCGGAAAGAGTGGCATCAGCTGTGGTTCTAAGTAAAGTAGACACTAATACATAGAAAAAGGCTATTAAAATATAGTACATTGGTTCTAGTATGCCTTAGAAACTGTGTGAACAGTTAATCTTGTCGTATGTTTAGTGTTACTGAAAATAAGGATAATATGTTTTTGACCGAGGTGTCGTTCACTCTATCTGACTTGCGGCTAGTAGATCGACGATCAGCTGCATGAGACAAATCATATTTCGCTATGCATTGGTATGAGAGAGCACGCCCAGTCAATAGACCAGGAGGGCAAACATTATTGGGACCGAGTAAAAAAGAAACGTGTACACGGGACTATTAACCGGGATGTGTGGGCCTTTGTATTCTCACACACCTGGGGCACTGTTCTGAAGTCGAACTGTTGATGGCGCTGTTGTCCTGCCTTTACTGTTTGGAAGACAACGCCAAAACCTGTGTAAATCCACCGACAAGACACATCACTGCAAAAGCATGTGACAATTCTAAAGAGGACTGCCTGTGAGCAGTTGAAAAAAAACTACCTCTGTTCTGCAAAAATAACTTTGAATAAATTATCAAGAGTAGAAAAATATCAAGAGTTTTTGTTTTTTTTCTCAATGCCCAACCTATCACAACCATCCACACATACTGCAACCAGAGAGGACAAAGCGGCTAAAATGTCTTGTACAAGGACACAAGGACAATATAAGGCCCCGAGCACAGAGCCGAGCCGAGCAGAGCAGAGCCGAGTAGGGACTAATGCAAAAGGAACATATGTGCCCAGCTGAGGTGTGAACAGCTACTATCTGATTGGTAGATAAATACTCAACTCCCTGTGCCACTGTTTGCCCCATGTTGTATTGAGTTTGTATGTAGAACTGTGATCAGATCACAGCGATGTACTGAGTGATTACTGGGTTTATGACGACCAGTTTTTCCATCGTAGGTCCACGTGCCCAGCTTCATGCTACAGTTCTGCAGGTCGAAGGGGAAGTGCAGCACGATGATCTCGCAGTAGCTCTTGAAGATGGCGGGAGGGTTCCATGTGATCATGCCCGTGTGCTCCAGTAAAACTTTGGTCTCGTGCACGATTGCAAAGTCTCCGTCCGCACTGCAGACAAACGCAAACAAAGCTAAAGTGTGCATTCAACCAGGAAGACTTATTTTGTTCAAAACTGTTTTATTGGTTTTTAAGGTACAAAGCAAAATTATACTTATGCCTCCAAGTTGAAAGTAACTAATTACAAATACTTACATTATTGCAATTGAGTAGATTTTTTTTCGTAAATTGTACTTTTTTGAGTAGATTTTAAACATGTTCTTGTACTTGTATTTGTATAATTCATTTACTAAGCTACATTTAAAATCCTATCAGTTACTGTACAAGTCCCAATCATCCCAAAGCACGCCTGTCTCAGCACTGTCTCTCTGATCTTGTGTGTTCCTAAACATAACAGCACTGCATCATTTTCTGGAAATGAATTAAAAATGAATGAGGAAATCCAAGGAAAAACAGAAGTTTGTACCGGACACTAAGTGAAACTTTGTTTTATGATTGTAATATCTCAAGGTCTTTTAGCAGTTTCTCACAAAGCACAAAGCATAAAGCACAAAGCTTTATTTATCATTTATTCAGTCAATTTCCATCACAATCAGTGCTGAAAATGTATACTTGTGTAAAATGTATACTTGTGTACACATTTTCAGTACTCTTTGATGCACCGCTTTTTTATTTTATTTTGTCATTCTTCTCAATGCAGTTCTGCCAGGACCCAGTTAGCTAAACTGCCACAAAGCCCTACCTTTATAACAAATTAACTGATCCTAAGCCTAACCCTATCCCTATCCTTACCCTAATTGTGAATAAATATATTTTTGAAAATGAACATCTGCTAGCATAGCCACAAATGCAAAGGGGCAGTTGTGTAGCAGAACTGGTTGGGGGTAAAATTAAGTGATTACACCTTGTGCTATTTTCGGTTTGCTTTGCTTTCTAACATTTGCTTCACATCCATCATCATGTAAGAAGTCATTGCTATAAAGATATTCTCTCTACATTGTTATCCTGCAGGTTCAAACTCATATCACAACCTTCCTCATCTCTCCTGCAGCAGTAGAACAACCGTCCACCTCAGGCCCTCCAGCTTACTCTTGACCACTTCCCATGTAGAAGCTTGGGAGGTTAGATTTTCTATAACAAATGTGTCATCAAATTCTCTCCTCACATTGCATCTCCAGTTTTCTGCCTGTTTAAATCAAGCTAGACCACATCAGGGGGGTGAGTGGGGGAGATAATGAGTGGAATGTCAACGCGGGGGGACACTAGTGCCTGAGGATGCTTCCACTGGATCCACACATGCAGCAAGCCAACCAGAGTGTGGCCAGTGTTAGCTGCTGCGACGCTGGTTGTCAGGGAAAAGCAGCAGTATGTCAGACGGGCATATGGTGGTGTGTTGTGTGTGTGTTGTGTGTGTGTGTGTGTGTGTGGTGTGTGTGTGTGTGTGTGTGTGTGTGTGTGTGTGTGCGTGCGTGCGTGCGTGTGTGTGTGTGTGTGTGTGTGTGTGTGTGTGCGTGCGTGCGTGTGTGTGTGTGCGTGCGTGCAAGAGTATAGGGGGTGTTCTTGGGGGCAACACCAGGCCAGATTTAGCCTGAAATGTGAGCTTTCACTCCACACACTGAGGCGTATGGGAAAGTGTGATGCAAATATCAGGTGCTGTGTTTGTTGCTGGAAAATGCAGTACTTAAATACATGGCCTGCAGCTGAAGTGGGTTAACTATAGTTGTGGGAGGGGGCTTACTTGTTGTAGAGGACCAAGTCGGGCCTCCAAATGTCAGTGGAGGGTACTCTGATCTTTTTGATTCCCCCATAATCCTCCGGGTTCCACTGTAAGTTCACATCTTTCCATTGCTGGATATAGAAAGAGACAGGCATGCAGTATATAACAACGGGAAGTTGTACATAGCCAACAATAAAGCATTAAAGCTAATAGTTGCCTTCTATGTAAAGATAGAAGAATGGATAAAACAGGGCTTTATCCTGGGCTTGGAAACAATAATCCCATCGTATTTTGCCATCATCAAAAATAAATCCTTTTGTTTGGTAAGCCATTTCAGTTCCTAGATATACCACGCATTATGTTGCCTTTGTTTTCAAGTCTTAATCATAATATTCTAATGAGTATCAGTTCATAAATGACAAATACTGGTCTGAAGTCAAATTGTTTTATTTTGCAGTAGTATTAACTTAAATTCAAAAAGCGGTTCAATTAGGTAGTTACATTTTCTTTAATTGAAGGGAAAATGTTGACTTTAAAGTATTTGTACCAAAAAGAAAAGAAGGATTATGTTTTTCAATGTGGGTCAGGAAAGAAACTGGTTCGATGGTTAAAAGTCACTGGCCCAGAATACTGTCATTGAAGGGAAAAGACAGGGATTGCCTAAAGCGGTGATAATGCGACAGATGTGCTGGCTACCACTACTGCTGTCCTTCTGCTATTAGAGAAAACAGATTATGCTTTTTCTGGTATTGGTAATAAACTATGACTGCGGAAGTGTTTTTATTTTCAAAGCAGCTTTTTTTTTTAACCCTATTTGTAACAGATTTTTCATAACATGTCTCCTTTAAAGCTCCTTTTAAGACATGTTTGATTTGTCATAATACCTGTTTGAGTCTCACGTTACTGCTGACGATCTGGTTGACCTCGTCCTGTAATAATGAACACGAGTAAATATTTAGTGAGTCTTGGTTCATTGCGATGTTGACATGTGTTTACATCAGTCTCACCACACTGATGAGCTGGATGAGCTGCAGACCCACTGTCACTACCACCGGGTCTGTGAAGTGAGCCACAGGCCGCACCACCTTGTTGTAACCGGTGAACAAGGTCTTCACCAGGCGGGTTTCATCTTGGGAAGCCCACACTACACCTGGCACATAGAAACAGTAAAGAAGACACATTATGCTTTTTTCAGTTAGTACTAAACTATAATATAAGCAGGTAATCATTTAACATTTTGTTCATTATAAACTGTAATATTGATGGAATAAAACTGACATTTTCTGAGCAGTCAAGCCTCAAACAGCCTTACATAACATTTATGAATCACGCAGCACAACTTTGAGGGGACACCAAAAGCTCACAAAAGTCCATTTTGCATATACGTGTCTTTTTTTAAAAATCTGACGTTTTGATGTGAACCTTGACGTGATGTTGACGATGTTATAGTGTTGATGTTTATTGCAAATTTATGTTAACTTAAGTAAATAAGTAAATATGTTGATTGAAAGCATTTATTTTAAGTAGAGTTCTGTAAATTGCTTTGGGTCAACATAAAATTAGATAGGAAAACCTTAAGTAAATATTGAATTTTTGAATGAACAGAAATGAAATAAGAAATAAGAGACATACTTTTCCTTGATGGAAAAGTGTCAGGTCAAAAGCTAGTGGAAATAGGTAGTTTATTTGTATTATAATTTATATTTTATTATTCATTGTGTTTATGTTGCACCTTAAAAACTTTGCTCAGTGACAATGGCAATAACCTTTTTTTCTGAGTCTGATTCTGATCCATCTATCTTTATCTTTATCTATATCTATCTATATCTATATCTATATCTATGTCTATATCTATATCTATATCTATATCTATCTATCTCTCTCTCTCTCTCTCTCTCTCTCTCTCTCTCTCTCTCTCTATATATATATATATATATATATATATATATATATATTTGTGTGTGTATGTATATTATATATATACATATGCAAAAGTAATAAAGTAATGTACAGCAGTGGCTGCATGCTACTCATTGTGTTTTTCTGAGGAGAGACATGCACATCCAAAGTCTAAGCAGCGTGCAAAAAGTAACAAGATAGTCAAAGAATAAAGTAAATAAACAAATGTATTATCGTGCACTACAGGGTGGTGTTGTGCAGACATTATTCTTACTAACTCGTTGTGTTTTACAATTGACCTGACTGGGAAATTTGCAGTGAGAAATGGCATGGGGGAATATCAAAGCCGGGTGGCTAAAAGAATGAGAATAGCTCATAAAAATGTTGCTAAAGAACCTTATCCCCTATGCTTCCTATCTCACGTGGATATCTCCTGTCTTGGGCTCCCATAGCTGTCCTTTGCGAAAAGAAGAAAAGTAGTAAATACAAAACCTAAACTGATCAAATTAAATTCTGAGTTGACAGCAACAGAAATTGAATGCAGTTGTTAACATAAATCTATAATCATTTCTTTTACTCATTTAGCCAATGGAAAGGGAAAGCAAAAGGAGTGCATCAGTTTGACCGTTTGCAGTAGAATTCTACAAATTCTTCAGCAAACTTTGATTGCAACATCACTATTTTGGTATAAAAGTCTGAAAAGTTTCCTCATACAATTTCCACACTTCTGAGCACCTAAATATTTTTTTCAATAAGTGTAGGTGATCATGATTGCAACACTGGATGAGATAACGGACAAGGGACTACAAACAAGCATTAACACTTTTTATTTGTGTCTATATAATGTAATCATCTATATTCATAGTGTAGTCTGTCTAACCATGTGATTGGCCTCTTGTAAAATGGTTTAATAGGAATGTTCTTACATTGTTTACTTTATTCACTGCTGTGGGATCTTTATCCTTTTTCTGCCGACCTTCAAGGGAAAGCCGTTTTGTGTCTTGGTTAAATGCATTTGTATGTTTTGAAATCATACCTTAAAGAGCATCTTATACATTTTATAGCCTGTAAAAGCATGATGGAGAGAGTCCACGTGCTGTTGCCAATCAAAGAGCTGATTATGATGAACTACTGACTAAAGTTAGGGGTAATGTATTCATTAGTAAAGGTAAAAAGTTTGTAGTTACGAGGTTAAGAAAAATGTAATTCAGATTTTTCATCTTACCTGCCAATACCAACAGATGAATAATGAAAAAATATTGCCATCATTGCCGACAAACCCAGGCATCCAAATCTAATGTCCAACTTCAACACGTCTCCTGTTGACCACTTCACAATTCATAAGGTTTGACCCACCTAAAACATTCTTTCAACACTGACAAAATGACTTAGTGTCCGGCCCGGCGCTGTCCACTGGCAGCCACACAGCGCTATTGTCTGTGAAGGACCAAGTGCCAATGCTTGTCATCTGAGAGGGCCGCATACTGTCATCTGTTAGGAGATCAACATGCCGGGCTAATCCACTACTGAAATATTCCATCGTAAAGTTGGCCGCACACAACCTGAAGGTGCAAAGACACAACACATGCTTACGGCGCTCAGGTTTTCTTCTGTCACCCTGAAACTATTAGCATTTACATATGAAATAATAGTCTAGTTCAGGCTACATGAGAGGTGTGGGGAGTCAAAGTCAAAGTGAAGGAGTCGTGTCTGGAAATAAAATTGACCTTGACCCTTGAAAGTGCCCCCTTCAGTGCCCATTTAATCACCGGGTGTTGGGTTACCTTATTAAAGCTTGGAGCAAATGGTGTACTAACGCAGTGCAAGCACATTATGACAGCTTGTTAAGATGGACCACACTGCTATGGACAACTTTAATAAGCACAAGCTAATCTGAGGGTTTTACTACATTTTTGGAACAAATTGTAAACAAACAGGTGGAAAAGAAGTCTCCTCACAGGATATATTGTGGGAAGTAGCTTTTTGGACTGTGGACCGCAGCTTGCACTTTTTCATAAGAGGACATAACAGGAAAAAGACATCGAAGTATAGCTCATTTTTCTTGTTGACTTATGATTTGCTACTGATGACAAAACAAAAGAAATGTATTTAATGTTTTTTATTTCTGTAGATCCTCAAATGTGGACGGCAGAGTGCTTATTCTGTAACTCCAGGTGTTAAGAATACATTTACTAAAGTTTACATTTGTCTTCATCTTCTATTGATAGGAGTCGGGACAAACAGGTGGTGTTATGACTCATGAGTACCACTTTACTGTGACTCGGCCTGAATCGGTCTCCACATTGATCCGGCTTCATGGGTGAGAGACCGCCAGCAGCTCTCAGTACCAAAACTGGAAAGAAAATAGTCCTAAACGGACAAAGCTTCTGCACAAGCATTGTCAATGGGCAGTGGGATGACACTGAATGCAGTCATCTCTGAACTGAATTTGTTTCAATGGTAAGAATGGTTTGGTGCTTTAAAATGAGTTAGAGTGAATTTGTAAAAACAGACATCTTCATTTTGGTACTTTATTCTACCCATTATTAATAACAGTATAGGCCTTTAGTTGAAAGAAAGACGGAATATAATTTGTATTGCTTTCTTTATGTATGTGTGGTTCTACATGTAAGTGAGCATGGACATATGGACGTAGGCTGACCTTCACAGCACCTTCACATTCTGGAAATAGACCCAGTAGAGGACGAGTTTTGTGCTGCCAACTTCCCTGACAAGGAATAGCGCAATGAGTTCTGTAAATCCAAATATACGTTGATTCAAATCCTAAACATGCTTATTTGTCTTAATTAACATTTCTTAGTGTTTGTGTATTCTTTCAGTAGGTGAAGCTGAGGCTGCAGACTGGTGCTGACCTGACTGATGCAAAGACCAACATACAGGGACTCCACCCTCACAACTCTGCAGAAATACTCAGTCTTGATATTAAGGTTGCCACATTTCTACTGTAAAATTACAACTATATAAAGAACACACAAAGATGTCGGGCACTGCTAGAGGCACTGCTCTGTCTGTAGGTCTGTTCCTCAAGTTAGATTTAAATTTGAGCTTTGTTTGACACGATCTGACCAGTCAGAAGTGACAGTTGAAACAAGCACAGCTGAGTTGGTTTGTGCTGTTAAACAAGTCCCTCAGTCTCAAATAACACTAAAGTCACAAGCTAGCTTGCATTAGCTAATTGTTTTTCAACTAGTCACACTCAACTTTTTAGTTGAAAATCAAACATCTAAATCAGGACTGTGAAGGCTTGTTTTGTTCACAGGTTTTCTTTTTCTTGTAGCTTTATGAGATACTGAATCAAAAGGGAATTCAAAAGTCAAAGTGACCTGGTCCGTTCAGCCTCACAAGGAGGATCCTAAGTGCCCACACCTCGCTCCACCTGCAGAGACTAGCACTGACTGTAATATATGCTGATAGGATTTGCATATTTTTTTAAATTATACATATACTACACATAGTAGCAAATACTACTCATTTGCTGCTAGTCTGGAATATGCTCGCTGTCCATTTAAAATCTGTGACAGAACTTCAAAAAAGAAACAAAGAGTGTTGCCTGGTGGTCCAGTGGTTGTG